>JASANB010006519.1:0-221741 GCA_030248155.1 Sabatieria punctata
GTTATTGGGTAATAATAATGATATTGGGTTGTTTTCCAGCTATAGGATATTGTGAAAACCTGATTCCGATCAACAAAGTGAGCAGAATGATATTAATGCCAAGCTGGACAGACCAAACTCACAATTGTCGGAGATCTTGCGCTTCTTCTGTCGCAGGGCGTATCTGCTCCAGAGCACTCGTTCTGTGCCCATCATGCACAGCACATCGCCATCAGCGTCCACACACACAACTTTCACCTCACAGCCCAACTTCTGCAACGCTCCACTTTATCACCGGGATCATACGCGGTATAAAAAAGTGGGTCGAGTTGAAAATTCCCTGTAGAAAGAAAGAGGAAAATCTACTAAGCATGAGGGCTTGGTACTGAAGAGAGAATCAACCAATGGCTTTGTAAACATATAAATTGTAGACTCAACTTTTTCACTCATAAGGTGGCAAAGTTCTGGAATCAACTGCTAAGTCTTTGGACAAATTTACGGCCTTCGTAAAAACACAAAATTTGAAAAAGCATTTGTTATTTAGTTAGGCTACGTAATATGTCAAATATGGCGTCTCGTGGTCTGTCGCTCGGACGGCTTTGTGTTACTCGGGCGATAAACTTTGTCCTGTCTTGTATCGGCCAGCGTAAGCGAGCTTGTGAAAAGCAAAAAACCTTTCGCATTTTATCGTTCATGCCGCCGTGTCCCTTTTGTAGTCGCTCTGCTAATTCCAGATCAGTTACAGTTTCCACGACTAAGCCGCTGTAGAATATGTCAACCTAAATTAATGCAACCAGTCGACGCGTCATAAAAATGAGCAAGACCTCGAAAGAAGGTCACCTTCTGTACGTTGTTTTTGCCCACTTTGTGCTTGTGGTCGTTCAGTTGCAATACAACGTGATCGGTGTTCACCTCCACCAGTGGCAATACGCGACCAACGAGCTGTAAATTGCGTCTAAGTCATGGAAAACAGCGAGGCAGTGTAGCACCTCTTCCTGCGAATCGTCCCATAAATCCACATTTTCTTGTCTGGCTTTGAAGACGGGAAGCGGTTGACCTATACAAACGTCTATTCCTTTGCCGATACCAGCCCCATCCTTAAGCGTGTATTCCCAAGATGGGAAATAGACGGAACTTCCTAAAATAGACTCCTTTCTGCGACATCGATTGTGCTCTCTAATGGCGGCTGATGAATAGAAGCATCACAGCGAAAACAAGAAGCTAACGTACCAAGCACGGGCAAGTGATCGATGTAGACATAACTGGAAGGATTTTCCGGCTGGTCGACAGATAACAAATCAACATTTCCTCGGAATCCCATTCTGTAGACGTTTACTTTGCCATCATCTTCCCATTGAACCGTTACGAAACTTCTAGGCTTGTCTTTGCCAACCGGACTAGTGTAATCCACTATAGACTTCACTATTCCTGTATGACCTTCGCCGCCTGAAAGTACAGTAGTTGCTGCTTCTGATCAATCATCGCCTACATGTCGAAATCCATGCTAGGATTCTTTTATTTCAAAACAATTTTTTTAAATCTAAAACTTTCCACCCTTTTTGCGCTTAACTTGAGATCGCTCTTTCAAAACATCTATAGGCTATCTCCGAATTGGTAAGTGTTTAATCTAGAAATGCTGTCTGAAAAACCTTACCGTCCTGGCTTTTGTATTCTTCCGTATCCCAGTCAACCCCTCTCTCCACTTTGGCTCCAGGTACGACGCCTTTGAGAGGAATTTTGCGCGCGCCCTTGCGCGAAGGTAGACGTTCACTACAAAAGCAAACAAACATGAGGACAGAGAAAGAAGGGTTGATTGAGTGAGTACTAACAAGATTGTGTTGGGCAATTGCATCCTTCCAAACAAATGGTCTTCCTCCAGATGAGCATCGTTCATGTAGCAATCGGTACAGAGGTCATAATCTTCACAGTGAAGACACTTCCACCGGATTCCGCTTAGACGCACTTTCTTGCAAGCGTCGCAGGTAACGTGTCGATTGATAACGCCTGAAACAAATGCGTGAACCGATTTTGCTTTCAACAGAGTCAGTGAATCAGACCGACAACAGGACAAGTTATAAACAAAACGCAATTGCAATTGCGAAATACAGGAATTCTGAAAACTCTGCTAGCGGTGACTTGCACCCAGTTCAGAACAGTTGGTCTTAATTCAACACGACACTTAACACAGCCGAAGGTAGGGGATTCTTCCAATTAAGGATTCGACTTACCAGTAGCTGCATTATCATAGAGCCTTAGATCTCCAGGCTCTTTGCAAAGAGAGTAGGAGTAAGTGGCGTTGGATTTGTTGTTGTGGTCCCACTGCACAACGGCTTTGAAGTCGTTCTGGCTCATCGACAGTCCAATCAGGGTACCGAGTCCGCCTTCTCCATTGTCTTGGTCACCCCATTTCCAGCCAGGTCCTCGAACCACCCGACTTCCAGGATTCATTCTAAATAAAGTGTAAACAGGTCTAGTAAATGAAAACGTCACTACACGACAGAACAGCGAAACAAGAGAAAACAATTTGCTGTGTAAAACAGCCTTATCATCACATTTGTCGAACGCAGGCAGCACAGCCTACGCCACCGTGCAGACCGCCGCCGACAAATCGATGACAGTTGGTCACCAGGCCGGTTCTTTAATAAGTCACGTGAGCGAGAATTTGTTATGATTTCGCAACTCGTCATCATTACCCCCCGAGCTATGCTACTATTACTACTGAACGCCCGAATAATAGGAAAAAGATGCAGTCGGCAATGCGACGCTACCTAAATCTTGTACCGAATCATCTCTGCTGATTGGTCAAGTGATCGATGTGCCGAGCAGACCGGTCCGAGGTTCCTCTACTAACAAACGAATTTGTTCCGCTTCTTTTTTAAGCCACCCGTATGCTTGCATAAATTTTCGGCCCGATCAGTGACCATCGCCCACTCAAGGGACGAAATTAACTTGAACCGGCTCTAAAGTGCTGCCGCTCACTGCCTCAGCCGGTCTGTCGTGTCTGCTCCGCGCATCGATCATTTACTACTTGGTCAATCAGCGGATTTGATTCGGTAAGAGATTTTTAGGGCCGCATCAGTCGGCAGGTCTCGCCATTGTGCGAAATCCATTGGATGGGCGGTGAAATAAGAACCTATTTACCAGCTCTCACACATCAATTCTACCGAGCAAGCGAGAACCAAGAGGTGGAGAAATGAAACCGAAAACAACTTTTTGTTGTTTCGTATTTCGTAATCATAATGGCACGACTACCCATTGCGCAGATTAATGTTTCAAATGTAGATCAATTTTTTTGGTAATTTTTCGTGGATGGAGCCTTGGGGTTTAGAAGAGGTTTATTACACTGTATTTATGCTTAATCGATAAGAAATTGTCATACTGTATCTGCCCACACGTCCTTGCGCACGCATATCTCTTAATTGGTATGAATGTTACGATTGATTTAGTAAGTGGATGCCGAAATCGCGCATTTCTTTTCATTCGTTTTGTTTTTTAAACAAACAAACACACTTCGCCGCTTTTGATCAGGCGAGGTTTTCACCGATTTTGGCGGCATATTTCAGATATCATCAAACAGCTCAAACTTTACCAGGCTATCCTGATGCAGCACTACTGCCAGATCCGGTAATCCGTCGCGAAAAGCAAGATTACTTCAGAAACTCCACTCGTCGGCCTGTACGTACGTACTGGCAAGAAGTACTAGGTAGGTTGTACTGGACGTTACAGTATCTTCTCGCGCGGTTTGAGTCGTGGCGTAAATAAGTGAAAACATGTTTTCACGGGCAGAGGATAATCACTGGAAAACAACGCTGGAATGGAACGGCCATGATAATCGCTCCAATGGAACGGAAATCACTGGAATGGCAAATTAGACCGTCAATTGTCAAAACGCTCTAAACGCATCCTGCAACTGTTGTGTTTACAAGACTGTATCTATGCAAAATATGGGTCTCTATCCCATCGGAAAATATTGCGATTGGGATATTTTGGTACTGTAACCTTGTTTTGTTCGATTTGAAGGCTTATTCCCTCCTCAACATGTTGACCACCCTAAATACAAAGCCTTATTTTCAAGCTTAAGTTTAAATCTAGCCTAAGGAAATCAAATCTTCCAAGCGGGGGAATGGGCCGGGAATTTGAACAAAACTACGTAGCTAGCTACCACGAAATGTTCTCCATTGTTTAAGAAGAATTAATGCGATTATGACAGCACTACACTCAATCAAAATCAAACGCTCTAAGGAGCCTTCCAAAAATTACGTCATGTAATTTTAGCCGTTTTCGGCCCCACTCCCCCTGATAATGGGTTGTAATAATTTGCTAAGCCCCTCTCCTCCTAATTACGTTATGATTTGGCTACTCTCTCCCAATTTTCAAAATTTTTTGGAGATTTGCAATATATGTAATTTTTACGTTTTCTGTTTCCGATAATTTATTCAACGTATATTCTCGGTTACAACAGTACAAGCCCATGCGTTCTCATACAGACGAAACAAAAGTGGTTTTATTTTGGATTTTAGTGATACAGTAGTCTGAAATTGGCCAAATTGAAAGCATTTTTTCAGCATTTGTCCTATAATTAATTACACTCAAAAGCGTCTAGTGCGTGCTCTACCCAAACACAATAAAACACTTGCTGAGATCTTAAAGACCGTTATTATTGACCAAATATGTTGAAATTTGGAGTTGGGCCATACATAGATGCAAAAATCCTTGAAATAAACTCGCAATTTCGCAAAATTGGCGTAAGTTGTTTTGAGTGGGATACTCTGCTTTGTTCCTAAGACATTTGTATTAAAAGTCAAAGCAGTTTTTGGCAATGAACAACAGTTATTCAGTTGCACTTAATAATAAAACAGATTCCTACCTACTAATTAAGGATAATGACACTTTGCTGGTGAAGTAACCAGCTTGTATGTTATGAAATATTATAAAAAACGCTATTGTTCACTGCCAAAATCAGTTCTGATTTTAAAGACAAATTATCGGGAGCTTAAGCTGACAAAAATTTCACCAACCTTTCAAGAATTTACTTGTCTTTCATTCAAAAAAGATTCATTCAAATCGGTTGAGATTTACAGTTGCTACACTAAAATGTGCTCGGTTGATTTTTAGCACACCCTGTATATCGTACCACTACGCTACGTTAAGCATCAGTAACATCATAACTATAACTACCCTTTAAGTGTTAAGTTTTAGACACCGTTCTTTTTAGACATTGTGCACCTGTTGCCCACTAACACTCTTTCTGCGCTGTTCGTTTACATTGTACTAACATGTTGTCTTGCTTGGGCGACAAAATAAATAAATAAATAAAAAAAAATAAAAAGTGGCAGTGGTAGTATGTATGTTTCAAATTTCACCGGTGGTCAACATTTGCGGAAGTGGCAGCAAAAAGAAATGTTATCATTTTTGGGACACCCTGTAATACGTAGTATTTCTGCTTGCGGTTTTGTACTGTATACAGTACATTGTTGTACATGCGAAATTTTGTTAAGTGAACGTAGGGCCACATTCAGTCCAAAAGCTTACGTAGGCGTATGCGTTATGTAATTCAAATAAAAGTGTTAGTCTACGCCTGTTCCGCTGGGGTAGTGACCCATATAGTCTAGTAAATAGAAATAGTTGCAGGATGAGCTTAGACCATTTTTAACTGTCTAATTTCCGTTCCATTCCAGCGATTATCATGGCCGTTTTATTCCATTACTGTGTTCTATTCCAGGGATTATCATCTCCGTTTTCACACTATCCGTTGGTACCGTATAAGCACTCACGCAATTGCGGTCTTGTTTTCTGTTTGGCCGGCCCTTTTTCTATTCCTTCCTTACTTTCTGTAGCTAGTTAAGCTTGGTCGGCTCAATGTTCTGTCTACCGTGCGTTCGCGGCAAATGGCGGTTTATAATAAACGTCACTAAATAAAACGTGATGCGATTAATGAGTGGGCGTTGCCGATGATTTTATTACTTGTAGCGTCACGTTGGCTGAGATGAAATGAGATAAGCGGAAAGAAAGACTAAGCAAAGCACTACTAAGTGGCGAGCAGACGGGTGGAGTGGTTGGTCTGGTGTGTCATAAATTCTGTTAACTTCTTGGTCTCGGCAGAGACAGCAGAGGCACCAACTGATCAACCGAAAGAAGGTGTACAGTCAGTGAATGAATGATGAAGAAAGGCAGATGGGATACAGTGATGAAAGACAGATCGTTGAGTCAGCAGCACCAGTCAGCTGCGCCCGTTGGTGGCAAGGAGAAAGCTAAACGGCGAGCCACCTTTGGAGGCTCCAGACTTAGTCTGCACTTGTTCCTTCCCGGTTCCCATTCGTCCAAAGAAAAGTCAGTCGTTTTTGTTTTACTGCATGCGTCAGTGAATGTTGTTTTGTTATATTCTTGGTGGTAAGCTAAAAATTAGTGATTTCCCACATACATGGGCCGGAAAAATCCGGAGGGGGGCAGGTGGGTCTGAAGACCTCGGGGGGGGGGGGGTTCCCCCGAAAAAAGGCCAAAAACGCCTATTTTACCTTAAAAAAGCGAAAATTTCCTCCGGGGGGGGGGGGTGGGGCAGGGGGGTATGGCCGGCCGAGGGGGAGGGGTATACCCCCCGGCCCATGTATGATTTCCCAGCCAGTTTGTTAGTACTGAAGCGGCTACCAGAATTCTCACTTGTTTGTATTTACAGTTGAGACCCCTAATAACCTGTGTTCGGGATAGGGGTAAGGGCGATTCGGCCTTGCTGGCTAGCGGTAGACATGGGCAAAGGGGCCTCCTGACCCCCCTCAGACTCTGACCTACCCCACTGAGGTTGCCGCTACTGAGGTCTGAGGGGCGCCCACGAATTTTTGGGAAGTATTTTGTATAGAAAATGAGGATAATAGTATGCCTAGATTAGGTGTAAATGAGCTCAGAATAGCTTATTTTGAGCTATTTTAAGCCCGGTTCACACTACGAAATAAGAAATAAGGCGTCTGCAATAAGAAATAAGAAATAAGCGGAGCGTTCACACTACGAAATAAGAAATAAGGCGTCTGCAATAAGAAATAAGAAATAAGCGGAGCGTTCACACTACGAAATAAGAAATCAGCACAGTAAAAATCAGCTGCAGTGTATAGCAAGCGTCAGAAATCTTTTCGTCTTAGCAATTTTTGGAAACTAAGCGATTTATGGTCATAGTAGACCGGCGGAACACCAAAAACACTTAAATGATAGTACGCATTTATCGCATTTTTTGTAGGTTCTTTGAACCTAAGCAGTCAACTGCAAGTCGCACAGTCAAGAACGGGTATATCCAATCCGAAAAGCAGTGAACAGGCCATAAATGCCTTGAAACTTGTCAATAATCTACTTAAGATCATAATTTCTATGTAAAACAGCAGGCAACTGCTGAAAAAACCTTGGTTTGTACGTGTATAGGCAGTGCTTATAGGTTTCTGACCGCTTTTCGTCTTTAGACAGTCGTTTCAGACTTTATTATGACATGCTATACGCTTAAAGTGAAAGAAAACTCTTATTTCAGATGAAAAAAGTTGAGCACGGCGCAACTCTTATTTCGTGGCTATTTCTTATTTCTTACTTCGTAGGTGTGAACCGGTACGAAATAAGAAATAAGGCCGCTATTTCTTATTTCGTAGTGTGAACCGGGCTTTAGCGAAAAATATACCTAAAAACCTTGATTTTAGTAACAATTCGGTCTGTTTGGCTTACCATCCCCTCAACCCCCATCAGCCGTCGCTACACTCATGGTGCCGGTACCATAAACGGCGTCAAGTGCGACTGTAATTATCTATATAATATCTCTTATGCAAAACGTTTGGCGTCCCGTCCCTACTTCGAATTTGGTTGGCATGGTAAAGAGATTCATTAATCTAGACTTTGTTAATCGGAGCAAAAAGCTGTGCTTCAGTGATGAGTCTTTATAATCCCGATGGGAACTTTGAAGAACTTGCCTTTTTGTTGTTACCAGACGTACATGTAACATCATCCGCCTAATGGGTGAAGGGGGTTGTGGTGGTTTGAGCCCAAATTCCTATAGTGTGAGTAATCACTAAAAGCGCTTTTGGGTGGCTTTTTTGGGAAATCAAACTTCATTACTACCCATCAGTGATATCCTGCCCCTTCTTGGACATCTCATTTCACTTCGTCTCTCCAGCCAGTAGTTATCAATCAAGCGGCATCACCACAAAATCTATCTTACCGTTTATATAAGCTGTTATTTACAAATTTTGTACTAATTCCGACCACCCATGTGCATGGGGGTCCCTAGGGGAGAGTCAAAGGGTGCGATTTTAAGCGACTGAAATCAATTTTGGCAACCACGCGCCCTTGGTCCAGGCAACTACGCACTAAACGCCAGATTTTCGTCGAAAATTTCGATATTTTGACAAAATTTTTGTTTCAAAACTGGATTCTTAAACCAGTTTTTTAATCGAAACTTTAATTTTTACTCAAAAAGTTTGAATTGTAGCTGAAAATTACGATTCGAGAGAAAATTTGCACCTAGAGCCAGGGCAACTATGCATGGAGACCCGACTGTTCCCCCTGAGCTGCCGAACATGCTCATGTATGATCCGAGTTTGACCGGTTTCTTTCAACTTGTCCGGATTAACAAGAGAACTGTGATCATAACCGTGGCAACTCTCTGAATCTGTACTCACCGAACGTAGCATGATTTTCTATTTCAGTCAAATTCTCTACACATTTTGATGACTATTAAAAAGTAAACGTTTATTTCATACATGTTCCGGAAAAATCCGTAGGGTCTTGAGGTCCCTGAGGGGCCTCCCGAACAAAGTCAGAAACACACCTATTTTGCCTTAAAAAGGCGAAAATTTTCTCCCTCTATCTGAGGATGGGGAGAGGTATGGCCGACGGAAGAGGTGGTAATGCCCGGCTAGTGGAGGGGTATGGGTAAACTCCCGCGCATGTATGCATGTATTTTGGCAAAAACTTGAACCATCCCATAAAGCCCTGCTACTCCCTCCCTACCGTTCTCACGAGTCTAAAAATCAACCCCATTCACACAAAATGTTAATAACCCATGTTTGGTTGATGTATGTAACCGGTTTTAAGTGACGCGTTTTGTCGGCGATCGACTAAGATTGCGGTCTGTTTGGTAAAAATGAATGCAGTGCGTTTCAGAGAGAAGATGAGTAGGTCGGCCAACGATCTGCAGCAACAGACCACCGACCAAAGTGCCGATTCGGCTTCGGACAGGGACAGCGCTGTTGTGGCGGCGGCGCCGACTGGAACGTCGCACAAAGCAGCACAGACCGGTGCCAAAGTGAAAATGAAGGAGTGCAACATTTGCTTTATCAGACAACCTGTCGCTTGCTTCCCTAAACTTTCCTGCTGCAGCCACAGATCCTGCCATGTCTGCTTGATACAGGTATATCTTGTTAGTTGACAGTGTTTTTCTTTGCTCCACATGCGCACTGAAGTAGCTAAATCGTGGTTGTTAAAAAATTTGAGTCTTCAAAAAGCCTTTTTTTAATTTTTTGACCCTAACAACTGTACAGACAGTAGAATATAAAAAGGCTGTTCTTTTGTTAGTCCGGAAATTGTGGCCCGTCTGGCGAATGTGCTCTCGAGGACTGAGTTGTTGCAGAGTGACCGAGCAGCTGGGTAATTAGTGGTTTCTGTTTAGTACCTGAAGCTAGAAATACTGGAGAGTAGAGTGGTGGTGTCGTGTCCAGAGTGCAGCGAGCTGCTGCATCCAAACGACATTCACAGGGTCTTAGCTGATCTGCCTCATCTGGTTGACAAATACGAGGAGTTCTCGTTGCGACGTGTTCTTATGTCTGACCCGGACACTCGGTGGTGTCCTGCTCCCGACTGCAAGTATGCCTTTCAATTTATTGGCTTCACGCACTTTACACTATGTCAGCTGTGACTATGTCCAGACATGGACCCTCTGACTTACCACCCCGTCAGCCGTCGCTCGCTACTACCCAGCCCCAGGATTTCAAAATTCAACCCTCAGAGTCGAAATGCTCGCCCATGTCCATACATGGGCCGCGGGGGGTATGGGGTGGTATACCCCCTCCCCTCGCCGGCCAATACCACCCCCTCGGTCGTCCATACCCCCTCGCCCCACCCCCCCTCCCGGAGTGAGAAAATATTCGCTTATTTAAGGCAAAATAGACGTTTTTTGTACTTTTTGCGGGAACCCCCCAGATCTCCATACACCCCTCCGGATTTTTCCGGCCCATGTCTGACTATGTCTATATAGTGAAGCAACTGAAGGTCAATGAAGGAGTTTTATCGGCAGATGACTAGTAAAACACAAAACACACGCAGCGCTCAAAGGCAACTACAGACGAGAATACACTAAAACAATCATACAAAACACTCAAACTCGTATGCTAACCACTAAGCTTTGCAGAAAAAATTTTTTTTCGAACACCTTTGAGAGGCCAAAATACCCCCCTCCCCCCCAAACAGCACACTTTAGTGCGCTCATTTTGTTTGGCCAACCCATACCTAACTTTTGTTAAAACATTAGCTTGGCAGGGCCTTTGCACAAAAAGTTATAAACATTTTTCGAAAAAAAAACGGAGTGGCATTTTGCGGAAATTTCGCAGTTTTCAGCGAATATCTCGGTAACCAGCTACGATCTGGAAACGGGGATACCAGAAAATGAAAGGCCATTGCACCAGCTACAAAACCATATGCGAGTCAAGATGCTAGCTTAAGAAACGAATGAAGGGTGATCGTTTGAATGGAGAGTGTCAGAGCTATTAAAGTGAGCCCGAAAATTGCTGCCGACCCAACTTTGAGGGGGTGCAGCTCCGGTTCCAGGGGGTTGCTGGTGGCCGGGCATGCACCGTTGGTCTTCGACTGTGCTCTATTTTAACAGATATTAATATCAGCCAGATCCGTGAGATGACCCTGCTTGCCCCCTCAAAGCTGACTTTCTCGCAAAATGCATCTTAAATAGTTACCCCTGTTTCCATGGTTACCTGTTAGGTGGTCAGTTGGGATGACTGAATGTCTTGCTGCTACTTCACCTTCCTAGAATAAACTTGCAGTTGGTTTTACTTCTGATATGATATGATGTGGTGGAGGACTGAAGTCCCTACAACCAGGCCTTGTAGTCAATTTCACAACCCCATATGTACGCGGAGCACACTGTATCGCTCTTATTTCACTGCCCAGCCACTAGCTTCCAGCATGCTTGGATCAGCATGCATCGTCCAGTCGGCCCCAATGGTGTGAAGTTGTTCCAAGAGAACGACCTGATGGCCATCCCAATTCAGTGAGTCCCCTGGTTCGAGCCTGGTCAGCCACTTCTTGTGCGCCCAGGCATCTCCGATCATCCTTCTCCAAGCATGCTTTCCGCTGTGTGGCTTCCAGGTCCAACAGCAGATGCACTCGGTTTTCATTTACCTACTTGCTTTCACCAGCTTTCAGTGGCCCGGGTTTGGCTTTGTGCCGCCAACCAACTCTTGCTGACAAAAACTTGTCCCACCTAGTGGTTGAACGTGCAAGCACGCGCACAGTGTCTTTACGGACTAAACCACTACACCAACCGTGCTGGCGTTTTACTATTGTCTCAGTGTCTGATGATGATGTAGGCGGATAGAGAGCAAATTTTTAGTACTCACCCCGTAGTCACACAGGAATGGTATGTGTTCAGTGCAAGGAGCAACGTACAGCTGGCTGGTGAAGTGGTGCAAACACTGACATCCGTTCCGACCTGGCTTTGTAGCCACTCTTGAGCAGTGACTCCAAGGACCCTAGGATACATACATAGAATGTGCACCAAAAAGGTGAAAACGGTAAAACGCCAGATACGTAATAGAATCGATTGGCTAAAACAGAGTGTATGTCATTGAGGCTGCCGGGCCACTTCGGATGGCTGGATATTTTTATGCTCTTCACTTTGTTGGGTGGCGTTCTGGCGTCGGTTTTGAAATGGAACACATGGCGCCCGTCTGCAGTCACCTGACAATATCAAACGTTTGAGTGAAGGCAGAAAAATGTGAAACGTTTGAGTAAACACAACAATCGCTTGAACCTTTTCATCTGCTGTAAAACTTCTATTAATAGCGCTGCGCAACTTTTTTGCATGCTTTTGCTGGCGCTGTTACTGGATCGTGCACATTTATTGTATCAATGCTATGTTAAGCTAACTTTTCTATGAATATCTATAGAGTATTTTCTGTTAAAAACAGGCAATCGTTGTACGATTTTCAGTCTGACTATCTCTGCACGTTGACTATTGTAATGTCTGCAAGCTTAAATCAAAGAAGAACGTACTTAAGGGACAGTATTTTACATTGGAAACATGGGGAACGTGAGCGTGGGAACGCTATTATTAGAAGGACGCTACTATGTATTAGAGCATGCGCGCTAATATTTTCGGACTGTCTATAAAGGGCGTTACTATTGGAGCGGCGCTAGTATTGAAGAGTGTGCTTTCATTAGAAACTTCATGCTTAGTATACTGTGTATTACCGGATCTCTTGAAACTACAGTTGGTAGGTATACCTGAACCTGAACCTGAAACCTGGGTATTAACCTGAAAATTGTGAACCTGAACCTGAACCTGAACCTACTTGAAAATAAAAGTACTTACCTGACACCTACTAGGTCGGTACCTACTTTTCAGGTTTTTCTTGTCTTAAACTTCCCGGTACAAGTAGCACATACTGTCAACTTTTGAAATTGGTTAGATCAGATATTGCTTGATGCTCTACAGTTTTGTTCTTAAAAACGGTGTGCGTGAAGGGTCTAATTGCACATTATCTGCACCTACGTGTACTGTAACTTAAAAATGAAGCGATTATAGGGAAAAGCCCCATCCGGAAACTGCCTTTATGAAAGCTTGTCTTCCTCTATGCCTAGCCTAAGCTTTAGTTTGTTTGTTGAACGTAAGCTTAAACGTCTGCTTGTAGAACTTATGTAAGCCTGAGTTAACTTAATGCCGGAACTTAGAGTTTGAAATGAACGTTTGTGGAGTGCGTAAGGGTTTCCTACTGCAATGGCGATCGGTCCATCATACCGCAAAAATCGTCTTGCGTTTTTCTCGTTTTTGTCGAATTGTTGGTTTGTAAATTTCGATATTATAAGCCATGGGTATAAACCTAGAAGTCTGCTCACAGCCGAAAATTTGTGTCTTTATTTGAAAGCACCTGAACCTGAACCTGACACCTGGGTACTTTTGAAAAATGTACCTGAACCTGAACCTGAACCTGAAATTGGATTTTAGAGATACCTGAACCTGGGTTTACCTGAAATTTGGTGGTACCTACCCTACCAACTGTACTTGAAAGCATTAAATGCACAGCCTCAACAACTCACATTGAATCAGGTTTCAGTAACGACAACACGAACTATGACCACTTTATTTTCTGGAAGCCCAAATGGCGATCTGGGCAGCACTCTTCTGGACCACTTGCCACCTGCCAATGAGTGTGCGTAGATGCTGTGCCGTCCTATGTGACCCATTTGAAACACCAGCCACATGGCAATCCAGCCTTTGGCTGAAAACCACGTGTGGAAGGCAATGCCGACGCTGAAATGGTCTCTCCCACTGCTTTTACACTGTTTAACCTGCACTCACTAAGACCGCTTTCTGCCTGCACCCGTCTTTGTCACTTTGCCAGTCTCAAAGGTAAATTCTAACTGAGAGCCCAGTTTCAGTGCACCCTGCAGATTGAACATCAGTGATCTGACCTGAAACACAAAAACTGTTTTCGCTTTGTCTGACTGGTAATACAAACTGGAAGCCGGCACAGTTGGTGTAGTGGCTTGGGCCACGAACGGGGTGTGCCATGGGCCCTACGCACAAGCAAAGGTTCGTGCTAACAAGATTCACATTAGCAAGGAGCTGATGGTGAACACAGCTGGTGCAGTAGTTTAGGCGGCAAAGCCTATGCATGTTCGATCAAGTTCTTGGTGCAAAGGGTTGGTAATTGGCATAAACCCAACCCAGGCTACTGAAAGCCAGTGATATACCCAGTAGGTAAATACAGTGTACAGTGTCCGCCAAAAAACAACCCCGCAGATTTTTCGCTGTAGCAACCGCAAATCTCAACCAATTTGAATGACCTCTTTTTAAATGAAAGATATATAAATTCTTAAAAGATTGGTGAATTTTTTATTAATGTACTCTGCTTAGATCCTGAGATATAATACACCCTCAAAATCAAAACAGAGACTTTGACAATGAACAAAAGGGATTTTTATTATTCCATTGCACTTCATAACAGCGGATTCCTACAACTGCTGATGGCTATTGGAAGCTTTACTGGAGAAACACACGCAAGTATCAAGCAAAGTATCTTAACAAAAAGCTCACTAATATTTGAAGAATTTATTTATCTTTCATTTAAAAAAGGATTCATTCAAATCGGTTGAGATTTGCGGTTGCTACATCGAAAAATCTGCGGTGTTGTTTTTTTTGGCGGACCCTGTAGGAACCGACGTGAGCTGCCGTTGCACCTAACTGCAATAGCAACCGTGCAGGTGTTGGAAAATCGAAAACGGGGACAGCTACCATGACACCCACCCTGACTGACACTGATCCTGTGCGCCACCTAGTAGCAAAGGCGCAATGAAACGAACCGAAGGATGTGGGTGTGAGTGATGAGCCCATAGGCGGCCTAACGCAGTGGCTACATACCGCCCAGACAATCCATCCATCCAATGTAATTACAGAAAGGTGGAGAAATGAAAGTAAAGAAAAATATCCTGGAAAGTGGAAGTTGGTCATTGCGCAGTTTTCAGTCTGCTGCAGTGTACAAAAGCGGGCTTCCAGTTTGTATGAAACTGGAATCGGTGCAAGTGCAAAGGATTAGCCAGTCAAAGCAACTAGTTTTGACTTGCCGCTTTGGCTTTTGCTAGCGTTGAAGCAGCTTGCTTGCTGTACTCAGCTGTCATATCCAACAGTTGTCCGTTTTGCAGGAGGGTGCAGCCACTGGTTGCAAAGGACATCGGCTCCTCTCTTGTGCTCTTGACCAGACAGTGGTTGGCGGTCATTGAATGAAGTGCAGTCACTTCTGAGCACAGACTGCTTAGTGCTGAACTTTTTAATTCATTTTTAACTGGCTTTTATTGAGTCCTTGATTGACTTACAGTTCACAGATGGCAATCCCGGTTCTAAAAGATATCACGTAAAAATTGGCAGTTTTTACTGTTCTGAGGAACAAAGAGTTTTCACCCCATTTATTTTACAGGTATGTATGGCACCTTTACCATATATGAGGTTACAGTTGTCTGTATATATACATATAATTGTTTGTATAATATACATTCTTTTTGGTTTGCATATATACAGGGTGTGCCAAAAAAGCAACCCAGCAGAGTTTTTGCTGTAGCAACCGCAAATCTCAACCTATTTGAATGAATCGTTTTTTAAATGAAAGATAAATAAATTCTTGACAGATTGACGTACCGTTTATTAAGATAGCCTGCTTAGTTCCTGAGATATTTGCCCTCAAAGTCAAAACAGAGATTTTGGCAATGAACAAGAGTGATAAAGAACAACCCAGCAGATTTTTTACTTTTGCAACCATGAATCTGAACCGATTTGAATGAACCCTTTTTGAATGAAAGACTGATAAATTCTTCAAAGATTGGTGCAATTTTTATTGAGATTCACAGTTTTTCAGGAAATTTTCGTTCCCAATTTTGATTTTCTGCCACTGGTTATCATTAAAAAGCTTAGACCAAGATCAGACTAGGCCGAATTTAGACTGAACACTGCATTGCTTAGGCAAGCGTAGGACGAATCATTTATTGATTCTTCCAGTTTTCCCCATGGAAGTGAAACATTTTGGATGCATTTATCACAAACCTTAGGTGCTAGTTATTTTGCTACTCTTTATTTTTTTAAATAAATGTTGTGCCAGATTCCTGATAGATTACTGCACTTAAAGTAGTAAACTGAGTGGGTTTATTGTTTTGTAGGATATTTGCACTTTAAACTCACTGTTTTCTCCAGACAAATTTAGCTTGGCCACATTTTACTCACATGCAAGACTATTGCCAATTGATTTAGCCACAGTCTTGCATGTGAATTTAATCCAGAAAATGAATTTACAGCCAAATTGTGCAATTTTCTAAAAATATACAAATATGCAAAAACATGCAATAGTTCCGTTTTTCTTTGCATACATATGTATATATATATGTCGTCGGCTGTGAGGGTGACTAGGCTGTGAGGGGACCAGCCTAGGCGGGGAGGGAACGGCGCTCCGGCCTAGGCTCTGAGGGGGCCAAAGACATCGGCCGACAATAAAAAGAAAGGGAAACACCCCGGAGCTCGGCGGCCCTAACGCCTTTAAAAGATTAGGTAGTGGTTAATTCCTATGACAAACATGTCCGGGTTAGACCTATTTCCCCAGAGTATTTCAATTTGTAGTCTTAGTTTGTAGTTAAAAATTTCCGCGAAAATAATTTGTAGTCTTAGTTTGTAGTTGTCAAATTCAGGTTCAAAAATACACTCATGTCTCGTTAATCCGGACCTCGATAATCCGGATATTCGCCTTCCGGGCAAGATTAGGCCAGGTCCCAATTTTCCCCCATGTTATATGACTCGTTAATCCGGATCCGGATTCGTTAATCCGGACAAAAGATTTGGGGTCTCAACTTCGAAATTTGTATGGTAAAGTGATTCGTTAATCCGGATTTGGTTGATTTGAACAAAATCCATGCGAAATTTTTCAATTCAGGCGTGAATTTTCAATTGAATAGTAGGGACCGGCAACGGCGGCCATTTTTGCGCCGTACCGCGTGCCTAATTTTCTTCGCGCGTTTTCACCACATTGGTGTCGCGGGGGTCAAAATCATCTTTTTTTAAAAAATGCGGCTAGAAAAGGGCGTTCTTTTTTTATGGTTATTTGTTTTGATTATTTTAACATAACTATTCACCCAAATCGCCTTGGTATACGCTAAGCTGCGGTTGTTTTTGGCTAAAATAAGCGGAAAAACAGCGTCAGTGTAAAAAAAAGTTTATGATCTCAAAAGGTGCGCCCGACGGTAATAAAGAGGCATTGATCATCTTTCGTTTGAGCCATTTTTTTTCGGCATCGATGCAGCCAAAGATCCCGGAAATCAGATTGAAATTTTACATGGTTAAGCATAGGCGGAATTGGTATTTTTTCAGAAAACGAAAGTTTGCTCTTAAACAAAGAACAAATAAAAAAGGTGCGCCCGCTTAAATTTTAGTTTGGGTGTTGCTCTTACTCAAATGACTGAGCATTGGTCTCCTAGGTCCGCCAAAGATCCCGGAAATTGGGTTAAAGTTGATGAGGTCGTTAAAATTAGGGGGTATCGAATACGAACGTATTGGGGATCCTGAGCAGCCCAAAGCCAATGGTTTTAATTTTGCTTCTATACATTCCTTCAGTAGTTTTGCGTCTCTGCTAATCAATATAAGGTGAATCTTGCTCAGGCTTAACGTGTGTAGTCAATAAATATGGTACAAAAGCGGAAAAAACCTGTAATCGCTTATTCGAGTTAACTTCATATAATTCGTTTTCATTTATATGTCAGTGGAATTTCTTCAAATTTTCAGCATTTATTCATAAGTATGACAGATATGTTTTGCCCAAATTTGAGTTGCATATTCCAACGCAAACAGGCACGGAAGGTAATCCAGTAACGAACGAAAGTCGGATAGGGTTAGGTGTAGCTGGGTGGGAGGGAATCAGGGAAGGTCAGAAATGGACTATATATTAATTAATTAACTTTCTTATGACTATACGACTCCGGAACGTGCCCTATACAGATGCATACCCCTAGGGATATTTGATATTTGGAGAACAAGCCCTCAGTAGCGTGCCCTGTACTGATGCGTGTCTAGGGTATTTTATATTTGGAAAACAGTCCCTCCGGGAGCGTGCCCAATACCGATGCGTCCCCTAGAGGTATTTTTATGTTTTTAAAACAGGCCCTCCGGAACCTGCCCTATGCTGATGCGTCCCCTAGGGGTCTTTCTATGTTTGGAGAACAGGCATACATGGGCCGGAAAAATCCGGAGGGGGATATGGAGACCTCGGGGGGGCATACATGGGCCGGGGGGTAAGGGGGGTATACCCCTCCCCCTCGGCCGGCCATACCCCCCTCGGCCACCCACCCCCCTCCTGGAGGGAGGAAAATTTCGCTTATTTAAGGCAAAATAGGCGTTTTTTGGCCTTTTTTCGGGGGGACCCCCCCCCCCCCCCGAGGTCTCAACCCCCCTACCCCCCTCCGGATTTTTCCGGCCCATGTATGGGGGGTCCAAAAATGCCTATTTTGCCTTAAATAAGCGAAAATTTTCTCCGTCTGGGAGGCGGGTGGGGAGGGGGTATTGGCCGGCGAGGGGGTATATCCCCATACCCCCGGCCCATGTATGCAAAAACAGGCCCTTCAGAGCCTGCCTATACTGATGCGTCTCTAGCATACATGTAACAGGGGGGTTTGGGGGTCTGCCCCCACCCGACTTAGGCCAGACCCCCCAGATGGGGACCCCCCCCCCCCCCCCGAGACGATTTCGCCAACCCCCCTTCTCCGATTTTTCTGGCAAGTAAATTTTTGAGCAAATTTTTGCAATTTTTTACACTTTCAGACACAAAAATTGCCAAAATCGCCTGCAAAACAGCACTTTTTAGCTGTATTTCAGCCCAAATAGCGATTTTTGGCGATTTTTAGCCCGAAAAATTGCGAATTTTTCGATTTTTGAGTGTTTTTTAGTGCCCTACCCCCTCCCAAAATTTTGCCTCAGACCCCCCACCCCCCTCCCCCCATCGGCGGATGACCTGTTACATGTATGGTCTCTAGGGGTATTTATATATTTGGCAAAACAGGCCCCCGTGACTTGCCCCATGTTGATATAGTGATCATTAGACTCGCCAGGCGAAGGGCTTTCAAGTGATATACAACACGACCATTTTGGGCGATTTTGGAATTTTTCCAAAAATAATCGATAATCGATATTTATCGATAAATCATGTTAATTTATAATTAATTATAATCATTAAAAACATTAATTTTTGTTTGGGATCTGTTCCTGATTCCCCCCGGGCTATGCCTGATCCGGAATTTCTCACCAAAGTACAAATCGGAGGAAGTAGGGGGGCCAATCCGGGGGGGGGGTTTGGAATATTTCGGGTGGGGGGCAGACCACCTGTTACATGTATTGTAGCAGCTCATCCTTGTCTGAAACTGTAAGTGTATTGTCTGAAACTGTAAAAAAATTGTGCCAGAAACATCGGAGATGGAGAGTGGAAAAGATCATTTTGGAGGGGGGCGCTCCCCTATCGGGGGGGGGTTGGCCCAAGTCGGTGGGAGGGGAGCAGAACCCCAGCCCCGCTGTTACGTATACAGATGTACCTGGAAAACACAGGAATAGTTCACACTCTACTATTCAGTTCTAGTTCGAGCTACCAAGGAGTTTGTTCGGTATATAAAGGTGGTAGACGCAGTCCTACAGTCTTGGTATATAAAAAATGTAAAAGAAAATGCATTGCGATTAGAATGACACCGGTCCCATCAAAATCGGCGCAGGGGTTTACGAGTGACAGTCTGATAAAGTACATCGGTCATATCGGTATGCACGCTGCGGTCAACTTTCTAGGAAGAAAAGGTGGCACGCTGGGTGACGCAGTTAAACGGTCATAACTCGCTTATTATCCAACCAATTCCGTTCCGGTTTGTTTTGTTAGACTGCATAAAGTGTGCGCTTTTCAATTCTGAAGCCCAATTTCGCCTAGGAGCATTTTGAATTTTCGCGTGCCGGTCCCTATGAATAGTGCTTTTCCTTGAGTCAGAATGTGATTATTTTTGCCTTTTTAGTAACTATAATCAGCTGAAATAAGTTTTTGGATTTTAATTAGCAGGTACGTCTGCAGAATCGTATATGCAACTAACAAAAAGCTGTCATTTAGGCCTTTGACCCGAAAAACAGCGTTTTAGCTTTGATTCGTTAATCCGGAAATTCGCTAATCCGGACAAAATTGGTCGGTCCCAACTTGTCCGGATTAACGAGACATGACTGTATGTAGTCTTAGTTTGTAGTTAATTTGTAGTCAGGTTACCAAACGTCAGAAATTCGATATTAATGCAAATTTTTGCCAATTGAACAATCAGTCATAGAAATGCTTTGCAAAAATAATAACCGGAAGCTTGTTAGATATTTTTTCTGTGAAAAAATCGCCTTTTCTAATCGATATTTCTGGAAACAAACAGACCGAGTTCAATGTTTAATAGAATTCCAATGCTGAACATTTAGTATTTTTTTAAAAATAGAATGAGATATTTTTTTAAAAACTAAGACAAGAAAAAATACGAACGAGCGTGCAAAAGTCAATCACGTGGTTCTTTCTTTAAAAATTTATATTGGTAAAAAAGCGGGAAAATTGGAAACACGATCTTTCTAACACTGTACATAAAAACAGTTTCGTTCTTGGTATTTGGTAAGCTTATCATAAGCTCAAGGCAGCTCAAAGGCCGATTGGGGACTCAATTTATGTTAAGTTACATTAAAAAATCCTAAAATTTCCAAGAAAAATGACTACAAATTGACTACAAATTCGCAAATTATGAAAAAGTAGTTTGTAGTCAATTTGTAGTCAGCCAAAATAATATGTAGTCTCAGTTAATGTGTAGTCGTGATGACGTCATAATCGCCGAAAATATGTAGTTTGTAGTAGGTAGTTTGTAGTACTACGAATTACAGTAGGTCTAGTCCCGGTACTGGCTTTATCTGAAGTCTAACTAACTCTACAATTCACACATTTTCACACTTGTCACATTGACACTTGGTGCTACAAAATAGTTTGCTTTTCTACAAGGGCGGACACACGGTTCAGCTTTACAACTGGACTAGCAGCGGCAGATACTGGGGCCGATAGTGGTACAAGAGTAAGAAGTCTCAGCTCGGCCGATAGCATGGTTTTGAGAGCACAGATCCGAGACAATTTCAACTCATCGATGCACTTCCATTTATAGAATTTCTAACTGAGCAAACGTATGATGCAACCATAAACAAGATAATCAAAACAAAGTGACAAAAGAGCTAATAATTTGTCGTAGGTATGCTCATGCTGGTCAGGTCAGGTAACTGATTTAATCTGACAGGTCTTCACAGCTTTGGCCTCAGGTTTATTTGTCTTTCTTTTGTTTAGGGACTAGAGACTCTGTCCCCTCAGAGCCTAGGCCGGAGCGCTGTCCCCTCCCCGCCTAGGCTGGTCCCCTCACAGCCTAGTCACCCTCACAGCCTACCACATATACATACTCTGATGCACATTTGAACCTACTTTCCATATATACATGTATGTACATATACAGGGTCCGCCAAAGAAACAACCGATTTGAATGAATCATTTTTGAATGAAATGCCAATAAATTCTTGACAGGTTGGTGAAACGTTCATTAATATACTCTGCTTGATTCCTGAGATACTTGCCTTCAAATTAAAATCAGAGATTTGGGTAATGAACAGCAGCGCTTTTATTATTCCATTCCACTTCATCAGAAAGCAGATTCCTACAGCTAAGGGCTAACGGCACGAGGCTTTACTGGTGACACACACGCACGGTTACTTCAACAGTAGCCCCAAGTCGGTAGGAATCTGCTTTAATATTATGAAGTGCAACCGAATCGCTCTTGTTCATTGCCAAAGTCGCCGCGTCGTTGGCTCAGTGGGTAGCTCGCTGCCTCTAAGTCACGGCGGCCGCTGCATCCCTAGTGGTTGTAGTGGCTCATCCTCTCGGCGCGGCAAGTTTCTTGCTGCAAAGAGTTGGTCGTCGGCACAACGCTCCACCCAGGCAACCGAAAGCTGGTTACAGTGAGTAGGTAAAATGGGAACCAACTGGATCTGCCGTTGCACCGAAAGCCGCTCCAAAAAGCATGCCGCGTTGGAGGGAAGATCAACCACGTCAGGAGCTGTCTGAGAGACCAGCAATAAGGCCAATACCGGTTTAGTGCCTGCGGCCGGGCGGCCGTTGGGAGCTGACAGCACCATGACGTCACCACGCCAACACTCTCTTAGTACCTGGCGCCAAACAGCATGGCTTGAGTGGCTTGGCAGTGAAAGAAGGGAAACGTCCGAGATGACGAAACCACGGGGGTAGCGGAATGGACCTCGAGTCTGATCGCAGACCGTAAGACCCCCCGCAAATCGGATCGGATCGGATTGCCAAAGTCTGTTTTGACTTTGAGCGTAAGTATCTCACGAAATAAGCAGAGTATCTAGATAAAATTTTCACAATTTTTTCAACAATTTATCTATCTATAATTTAAAAACGGATTCATTCGAATCGGTTGAGATATACAGTTGCTACAGCAAAAAGTCTGCTCGGTTGTTTTAATCACTGTTTGTTCATTACCCAAATCAGTGCTTCAATTTTGATGGCAAATATCTCAGGAACCGAGCAGAGCAGCTTTTTTAACGAAAATTGCACCAATCTGTCCATAATTTATTTGTCTTTCATGTATAAAATATTCATTAAAATCGGTTGAGATTTACAGTTGCTACAGCAAAAAATCTACGGGGTTGTTGTTTTTTGGTGGACCCTTATATTTCAAAATTATAATATTTGCCATCTGTATATGACGTTAAGTGCCAGACTGGAGGATGCATAAAGAAATATACTTGGATAGTGACAGATGTAATTCATCTTTGCCGCGCAGGACACTTTGAAGACTTTTCCAACAAAGTAGTGATGCACACAGGAACAGTCCTCATCACTGCCAGTGTCAATCCGTGAGCACCAATTTAGCGGCCCCTAAAACGAGCATCAAGTCTCTGTAAAACTTAAATGTCAATGTAAAGTGCCTAAATTGAAAAAAAAGAAGAAAACAATTGCTCCAAAACTTACTTACCAAAAGCTTCCCATCGTAATCGACGGAATAGACATAACGCAAATACTGAGGAAATTCAGTGAAAACTCGGACGAGTGTGACTTTCTCAAATGAGTAGCCTTTCTGATACTTATAGAGCGTGGCAAATCCGTTCACAGACACCTCAAACAAAGCGGTGCAGAATGCGCTTGGCAGAAATTGTCATAAAAATGGCGATTACCTTGAAACCCTCATCCAGAGCTGTCACCTGTATCTTTGCATCATGTCCAGGTGCAATTCTTGCATTAAGCGGAAAAGTTTGTGGCTTCCCAACAATTGTCTTTCCCTTGTGATATTTAGATATTAGACCTCTTGTTGCATCCAGAGAGATACTATGCGTCTTGGAGTCATACCCTCCCATATAAACCAGTATTCGAAGCGGCACAATGTTTAGTTTCTCATCCCCAAACCGAATCCGAAAACTGCAACAAAATCGTGCATGTGCAATAGAAGGTATACCAATTCTACTGCAGGGTGTCCCAAAAATTATTCCTTTTTTATTGTTTCCGCAAATCCTGACGAAATTAGCTTAAACCTTTGTAAATCACTGACGCCATATGGCGTGGTTGGCCAAACTATAGGAAAGCAAAAGAATTGATGGTAAACATATTGGAAAGCTATTTCAGACTCACTCTGAAACATGTTTTCTACCAGTCACAAACTCAAAATTTGTTGTTCTACATGTTCAGATGACGCTTGCAGTTGAAATGATTAAAAAATAACTTTCAGTCTACCAGTTTACTGCACTGAACCAATACAATCTGAGAAGATTTGAGAAATAAGACTATTTGAGAAATGCAAGAATATGTGAAATTGGGAAAATAATATAAATAGCGTTGCAAATGGAAGCTCTTTCCATCATTTCCGTAAATATTCGCCGAATGACCTAAAAATTGGAGAATCACTGCTAAACTGTTGAGTATTTTATGCGTTAAAATTTCAAGAAATGCGATTGACGCTTTTTGAATGAGCAGAATAGAGAAAAAGATATTAAGAGCCAATGTCTGACTCAGGCGACCCTCATGCCTTAACTACTGACACAAAAAAAGGTCGACCTCTCGGATTTCGCTCAAAATTGGCACAAATGATGTACCTTGGGGGAAACTAACCTGCACCAACTATGAGCGCCGAACTCCCTCTAATATGCAAATTGCAAGGGGTCAAAGGTCAAATTTGGGGAACCTTTTTCAAACGCGCATAAAAAGCGCAGCTCTTAACGTAGGCACTTCGTTCTTACTTTATTTTATAGAGGTTGACACTGGCTTTCAAATGAGCTATAGAAGGTTCTTCTAGCTATTGCATATTAAAAGTTATGGCGGGCTTTTTAAAAATTTTAACATCCTGATTATCAGTTTTTTGGAAATTTTAATATATTGTAGGTCCGGGCCACTAAATGTTTTTCTTGATTCGGATAGAGCATCGCAATAGCTTTATTTTGGTGTATTAAAGTATGAATTTGAGGTGTCCGGGCCATTTCTCTATTCAGTTGAAGGTGGGGGTGCGCATGCTTTGAGCAATGGATATGTGTAAAAAATCTGTTTCTGCATCCTAGAAGAGTGCCTATTGTTTGATATGATGTATCACGATAAGACCGTTTCTTTAAGCTGTTTGGGGGAAACTAACCTGCACCAACTATGAGCCCCAACTCCCCCTAATATGTAAATTGCAAGGGGTCAAAAATCAAAATTGGGGAACCTTTTTCAAACACGCATAAAAAACGCAGCTATTAACGTAGGCACTTCGTTCTTACTTTATTTTATAGAGCTTGACACTGGCTTTCAAGCGAGCTATAGAAGGTTCTTCTAGCTATTGCATATTAAAAGTTATGGCGGGATTTTTAAAAAAAATTGACATCCTGATTTTCAGTTTTTTGGAAATATTAATATATTGTAGGTCCGGGGCCACTAAATGTTTTTCTTGATTCGGATAGAGCATCGCAATAGCTTTATTTTGGTATATTGAACTATAAATTTGAGGTGTCCGGGCCTTTTCTCTATTCAGTTGAAGGTGGGGGTGCGCATGCTTTGAGCAACAGATACATGTAAAAAATCTATTTCTGCATCCCAGAAGAGTGCCTATTGTTTGATATGATGTATCACGATAAGACCGTTTCTTTAAGCTGTTTGGGGGAAACTAACCTGCACCAACTATGAGCCCCCAACTCCCCCTAATATGCAAATTGCAAGGGGTCAAAGATCAAAATTGGGGAACCTTTTTCAAACGCGCATAAAAAACGCAGCTATTAACGTAGGCACTTCGTTCTTACTTTATTTTATAGAACTTGACACTGGCTTTCAAGCGAGCTATAGAAGGTTCTTCTAGCTATTGCATATTAAAAGTTATGGCGGGATTTTTAAAAATTTTGACATCCTGATTTTCAGTTTTTTGGAAATATTAATATATTGTAGGTCCGGGGCCACTAAATGTTTTTCTTGATTCGGATAGAGCATCGCAATAGCTTTATTTTGGCATATTAAACTATGAATTTGAGGTGTCCGGGCCTTTTCTCTATTCAGTTGAAGGTGGGGGTGCGCATGCTTTGAGCAACAGATACGTGTTGATAACATGCACTCGTTGCAAACCTCAATGAAATAACTGAGTGATTTCCCTTTGTGCCATTATGTAGATTCTCTGTTGTGCTTGCTTCAATTTTAGTTTATAGAATGCAAACCTTAGAAGTTTCAATAGCATTCTGAATGCCACTAGTGAATCAAACTAATGTAAAATTGCCAACAAGCTGTGAAATGATTTTCAGTAACAAACATAAAACAGCTTAAAGAAAACGTCTCATCGTGCTACATCATGTCAAACAATCGGTACTCTCCTACGAACACTGTTGTTCAAAACATTTTTACATGTATGTGTTGTGAAAGCATGCGCACCTCCACCTTCAACTGAATAGAGAAAAGGCCCAGACACCTCAAATTCATACTTTAATATACCAAAATAAAGCTATTGCGATGCTCTATCCGAATCAAGAAAACATTTAGTGGCCCATACCTTCAATATATTAAAATTTCCAAAAAAATGAAAATCAGGACATCAAAATTTTTAAAAATCCCGCCATAACTTTTAATATGCAATAGCTAGAAGAACCTTCTATAGCTCGCTTGAAAGCCAGTGTCAAGCTCTATAAAATAAAGTAAGAACGAAGTGCCTACGTTAATAGCTCCGTTTTTATGCGCGTTTGAAAAAGGTTCCCCAATTTTGATCTTTGACCCCTTGCAATTTGCATATTAGGGGAGTTGGGGGGCTCATAGTTGGTGCAGGTTAGTTTCCCCCAAACAGCTTAAAGAAACGGTCTTATCGTGATACATCATATCAAACAATAGGCACTCTTCTAGGATGCAGAAACAGATTTTTTACACATATCTGTTGCTCAAAGCATGCACACCCCCACCTTCAACTGAATAGAGAAAAGGCCCGGACAGCTCAAATTCATACTTTAATATACCAAAATAAAGCTATTGCGATGCCCTATCCGAATCAAGAAAAACATTTAGTGGCCCGGACCTTCAATATATTAAAATTTCCAAAAAACTGAAAATCAGGACATCAAAATTTTTAAAAATCCCGCCATAACTTTTAATATGCAATAGCTAGAAGAACCTTCTATAGCTCACTTGAAAGCCAGAGTCAAGCTCTATAAAAGAACGAAGTGCCTACGTTAAGAGCTGCGTTTTTTATGCGCGTTTGAAAAAGGTTCCCCAATTTTGATCTTTGACCCCTTGCAATTTGCATATTAGGGGGAGTTGGGGGCTCATAGTTGGTGCAGGTTAGTTTCCCCCAAACAGCTGAAAGAAACGGTCTCATCGTGATACATCATATCAAACAATAGGCACTCTTCTGGGATGCAGAAAAAGATTTTTTTACACATATCTGTTGCTTAAAGCATGCGCACCCCCACCTTCAACTGAATAGAGAAAAGGCCCGGACACCTCAAATTCATACTTTAAAACCCAAAATAAAGCTATTGCGATTCTCTATCCGAATCAAGAAAAACATTTAGTGGCCCGGACCTTCAATATATTAAAATTTCCAAAAAACTGAAAATCAGCATGTCAAAAGTTTTAAAAATCCCGCCATAACTTTTAATATGCAATAGCTAGAAGAACCTTCTATAGCTCATTTGAAAGCCAGTGTCAAGCTCTATAAAATAAAGTAAGAACGAAGTGCCTACATTAATAGCTGCGTTATTTATGCGCGTTTGAAAAAGGTTCCCCAAATTTGACCTTTGACCCCTTGCAATTTGCATATTAGGGGGAGTTGGGAGCTCATAGTTGGTGCAGGTTATTCTCCACCAACGTACATCATTTGTGCCAATTTTCAGCGAAATCGGAGAGGTCGACCTATTTTTGTGTCAAGGAAGGGTTGCCTGACTCAGACATTGGCTCTTTGCAAATTCCTTAATTTCTCAAGATCAGAACCGGACAAAGTATAAATGCAGATTGATTAAATGAATTACATACAGTGCTGCAGTCTTCCCGAGAACACCGGCCCTAAGGTTTATTGTGACTGTCGAGTTCTTCTTGAATGGACTACCAAGAGGACATCGAGTGTCTTTTGTCTGCAACAAAACACCAAAGACTAGAGTGCGAACAGGTACGGTACTGGTTACAACTATGAAATCACTGTTTTACAGGCAATTTAGCAATATTCGCGCCTGTAATTGTGAACAAATTGGACCAAATATTGTGTCCTAGAAAAATTGAGATGGATATGAAAAAGGTAACCTTACTCAATTTTGGAAGCTTTAGAAAAAGCATAATAGTTGCTAACCTTGTAACCATACATGTAACAGGGGGCCCCGGATGGGGATCCCCTTCCCCCCAAGACGTATTTGCCGACATCGCCCGCCCCTCCGATTTTTCTGGCAAGTGATTTTTTGAGTAAATTTTTGCGATTTTTTTGCAATTTCAGAGCAAAAATTTGCCAAAATTCCCAGCACTTGTTAGCTGTATTTCAGCCCAAATTAGCGATTTTTTTACCATTTTTAGCAAAAAAATTGCGCTTTTTCGATTTTTGAGCGTTTTTTAGTGCCCAACCCCCCTCTCAAAATTTTGGCTGAGACCCCCCCCCCCCCCCCGACCAGCGCCAGACACCCCGAACCCCCCCTTCGGCGGATGACCGTTACATGTATGCTTGTGACGGTGTACAAAACATTCACGATCTCCCTGTTGATTTGTTTTTCAAGTTTAATCATCATTAACGCCCCACCCCACCCCATCTGTCTGGTCTGTCTTTGGCTTGTTGCTGTTTGCGTTTATGTTGAATAAAATTTACTTACTTACGTATTTAATAATGTTTGTTTGTTTGTTTTTGAGTTCCACTGTCCTTTCGGACAGCTCAGGACACCCCTCGCTCTTTTCAGAGCTCTTCAATGGGGTAGCCCTGTCTACAAATAACCCTCCCCTTTGCTGCCATTAGGTGCAACGGCAGCGCCGGTTCGGTTCCCATTTACTTACTGGCCATCACCAGCTTTCGGCGGTCTGGGTTGGGCTTTACGTCGACTATTTCCAGTCGCTTCGACCGGTTTCGAACCCACAAACAACCGCTCTCACGGATGCCGGGGCCGCCGTGACACATGGGATAGCGTAAACTACCCATGCCCAAGACGCGACTATAATAGTCATGGTGGGCGTTTGGTCTTTGTCAGAGGGAGGCTAAGCCCCAACACCTGTTTACATGTATTCGTATGGGCTGGGATAGTGGGCAATTTGGATTTTCTTCTATGTATTGTTCGCACTCTAACCATGTAATAAATACTGCACCGGTTTTAGTTTAGAGGGCAGATCCTGAGCCACAATTCCCAGTCGTTTGTCAGCCAGAGAGAGCAGCTTTCCGTCTCTTTCAAAAGCTTGACGACACCCATTTCTGGCTTCGCTTTGCGACTTGCCTTTGGTGTATTTCACAAAACAGTCGCCGGCACTGAAGGTGTGCTGCTCTCTCAACTTATTGCACCTCGCTTTCAGCTGTTCTGAAGTAGTAGTGCTTTTCCAAAATCAACTACTAGGGTAGTCAGGCTACTTTGCCTAGGTAGCCCTTCCTCAGCGATTTTTTATCACTTTTTACAAAAACCAATGCACAGCTGTAACGTACTGTTTTAGAGGAGAAAGCAAAATTGAATATTTTAAGTCTCAATCATGTACAGCTGGTTTGCGGTTAAAGTCACGTTAGCTGAAACTCTAAAGGGATGTGTCAAAAGAATAGCAATTTGTACTTAAACCGTACCCATTGGAACAGTTGTCGTGGTCTCTACTGGTGCTGCGGTGGTGGTGGTGGTGTTTTTCCCTGCAATGTACTGGTCTCAAGCGCAAAGAAGGAGCATTTGAATGTGACTGCGTAAAGTTTGCACAGCACAAATTTGCCCTCATCAGGGCTGCTTAGTATGATCTGTATCTGTGCAACATATTCTAAACTGAAATTTTTAATTTTTGCAATAAAATTCTTTGTTATTGAGCAGTTCCTTATGACGGGACTGGTAATGACTTACCAGTTGCAGTTTTTTGAGTGGTCACTTCCTCTGTGCTTGTTTCAGGTGCTGCAACAAACGTATCCTTTTGAAACATACCAACGCCATATGGCATAGTTGGGCAACGTATCGCATAGCAAAAAATGAACCTATCGGAAATGTGTTTCTGACCTGTCCTAAATACGTTTTCAAGGAGTTGCAAATTCCAAATCTGTTGTTTTAGATGTAGCTTACAGTATACCAAGACGATCTGAAAACCATATGTCGGCAAGCCAGACCGAACGTTTGCTAAAATCAATGCTTAATTCCTCTGAAACCAGGTCAAAGCCTGGGTGGCAGCTCTCCCAAAATTAGTTGAACTTTTGACAGATGGCGACAAATCGTCTACAAATTTTCGCTTAATGAGTTGATACCGTAGGTATAAAACAAGGACAAGGTCCACTTTAGACTGAACGCGTTGTTTCTAGTCACTCTTTAATGAGTTGAGTACAAAGACCAAGCAAATTTGTATCAAATTCATATCAACTTTATATCAAATTTTTAGACCGATTTTAGAGAATGTTGTGCAACTTTTATTTGTTTGACAGTCAGTAAATTGTTTTTAATTGGTATTTACTCGGTGATCTTGGCCAAAACAATTTAATTTTTGTTATCTAATTTTAATTTGATCGGAAACATTAGCTACCATTGCCGAAACGGGGACTTTAAACCCAACCTGTTGAATCTAATGACTTCTGCAAATTTCCAGCTTTCACTCAAAATCCTGCTTTTTTATAAGAATTTGTTCAAAGGAAGCGTTTTTGAGTATAATTTGAGTATAAGAAGCGTACTTGAACCCGAATTATAGCAGAAGGAACAGCAGAAAAGAGTCTAAAATCCACTTAAAAAGCCTTTGGTAACCGAATTTGTCCTTCCGCTCATGATATTTAAGACAAATTGGTATTAGAACTCTTTCTGTCATAATTTGAATGTGCTTAGCTCTAAAACGCTAAATGACAGCTTAGAATAGCGATTTTTAGCCATAATATTGAAAAACCGTGCTGAACACAGGTTTAAGACGTTTTCAAGGTTTCTAAAGTTTTGGACACCTCTGGACGAAACCCCGCTCGCCCCCCTCCTGATGGAAACCTCTCACCTCCCTTCCCAGGCCGGCCGGACCTGTTACATGTGTATGATAAATGTACAGAGGAAATTGGTTTTACCTCCTCCAATAGGGCTTGTTTTGCCATCTGAAGTGAAATATGATTTTTTACGAAGGTAATCTACCAAAAGTTACCTATCGAAATGTAATAGTGGATCACTTTTCCCTCTGGGGCCTCCTGCATGTTTGTGTAGGTGAAATAGCACTCATCATCGAAGTTGCACTCGAGGTCCTCGGTTTTGACTTTTTTCGCAACCCAGACAATTTCCGAGAAACCTTTACTGCGGCTGCTTCTCACTACTTCCTCATCGGGGTTAGCTATTTTATAGCCGAAATCCGCAAATTCCGTCTAAATTGGCTGCTTCTATACATAAACAGCAACAGCGGCTTGGTACCGGGCTTGGTGAATCCGAATATACCTCAGACCTAATACCTAATGTTCGCTATCAGAATGGTGTACTGTATGCGAGCTTGCGAATTTAACTATGTATACCCACCACCAACCAAGTCAGTTCAGAACCCCACCCAACCAGACCGGAAAATTTGAGTGCAAACAGCTGCCACCCTACTAACAAACTGGCCCAGAATCACTGCACCCTTGAAGCAGCCTAGCTGAATAGTTTGCGCTATCCAAATATTACTACTGCGTACTCTTACATTCACGAAAAGCTATGTACATGTGTTTAGACTTTCAGAAGTTTTCCAGATGAGTTAAAATAGAATAAGAAAAAGGCCTGAAGCAATAATAAACACTCACATTCTCTAGATCCATGTCAAAGTCTATCTCAATGTCATTTGCTGCAGCTGGAACAACTGAAAATATAGTACCACAGATCAGACACATTTAGTGTAGATATAGTGTGTCCACCAGTCTGTATATTAGCACCTTACATTGTTTTTCAGCCAAACCGGTACCCCACGATGTCATTTACTGATGACCCTTTAAGATGAGCAGTGTCTAAGCGGCAGCCCATATCGTTCCAAAATACCGATTTTTCGGACCCCCCCCCCCACAGAATCGCCTTGCGTCGTGTCTCGAGGGAGCCGCTCCCCCTAAGCCGGCATCGTTTTCGGAATACCCACTGATAAAAGTGCAGTACGTACAGTACTGTCATGTTTTCTTGTTACCATATTGCACAATCAATAGAATAAATCCCTAAAACCACTCTGGGAAACTTTTCTGTATGTAGAAATACATATTTGCCAGAATGTACTTATATTGAAAATAATACAATCTCGGTTCCCTAAAATTCCGAAATAATCGATGGTGTCGTGAATGATCACGATGGATAGACCTACTGTAGGGCGGTGGGAACTTTACACTCTCTAGGGTGCTGATTGGTTGGCGCGTATTTAAGTAGGCGTGGCCTAATTGTTTATTGTGGCGCGTCTTTCCAGAACTTTCTATGTGCAAAGTATAGGCCCGCCTTTATTCTTTCTAGAACATTCTGTGCCTCGTCTCCTATTGGCCAGTGGGCGGGGCTTTCTAGAACTTTCTGGCCATTGTATATATAGGCGCGTATGATGTGTTATGACGTCATATTCTAGAACTTTCTAAAATTTTCTCTTGTAGTACATAAGTAGCGCGCCTGCCAGTGATTATTATTGTTCTTTTGTTAGCTATTTTGTTCTCTCTGCCTACTATGCAGGGATGGATGTTTTTCCGAAAAAAACCTCGGCCTGTTTTTTCCAGTTTTTTCCGGTTTTTTTCCGGTTTTTTTCCTAAATCGCGGAAAAAACTGCAGCCCAAGTTCTGAGTATCCTAGCCTGGTTTTATGATTCCTAACGCTTTCTAGCGCCTTCCTGAGTCTTGTCTGCGTTTGTGGTGTATTGGTGAGTGTCTCGGCTCCCATGCACGCGGCGTATGACACGTAGCGGGTTCGAGTCCGTCTCGGCCCATCCTGATTGCCTCGCATGTGGCCCGTCTGGGTTATTGCTGGAGTGTATCTGGTGTACATGTGCGTTGTATAAAATTTATTTTTATTTTTTTTTCAGAACAGAAATACCCGTCTTACATGGATATAAATCAGGAAACAGGCATGAAACAGTCCCTGACAGGCTCCACCAATACACGCTATATGCAAATTTTCTTACAGCAGTTTGCCTTCTTGTTTTAGCTAGCCAAATTTGGCGTTTTCTGTTGTTTTTCTAACAGTTTTGAGCCAGTCTAGCTTATTATACATCTCAAAAGTCCATTTTTTAACTGAAAAATGATATAAATTAGCTATTTTTAGCTTGAGTTTTTTTCCGCGATTTATGTATTTTTCCGACCCTTAGGAAAAAAACCGGTTTTTTTCCGGAAAAAACGGAAAAAACACCGAAAAAAAACACACCTCACATCCCTGCTATAAAGCTAACTGGTATTGTCAAGTGCTCTGCTCTTTTTTGGTGAGCATCACTATTCCTGTTATTCCTTGTTGTTGTTAAGTGGAGTCAGATAAAAGGCTAAGAGCCCTGAAAGACTTTGTGGTGCAACCGCCACAGATGGTGCATGGCGTGGTGACGTCATGGTGCCGACAGCTCCCAAACGCCGCCCGGCCAGTGGCACTAAACCGGTATTGGCCTTATTGCTGGTTGCTCAGACCGCTCCTGACGTCATTGATCTTCCCTCCAACGCGGCATGCTTTTTGGAGCGGCTTTCAGTGCAGCGGCAGATGCAGTTGGTTCCCATTTTACCTACTCGTTGTAACCAGTTTTCGGTGGTCTGGGTGGAGCTTTATGCCAACGACCAACTCTTTGCGGCAAGAAACTTGCCCCGCCGAGTGTATGAGCGCACGACGTCGCGCACAGTGGCCATGCGGCCTAAACCACTACACCAACTGTGCCGGCCCTCTCCCCCTATGGAACGACGTCATTTATGGACAGCCCCTAAGCTTTGGAAAAACTGTCATTTATCAGCTTATCAGGAAGAGAAAAATATTATGCCAACATTTCTTATTTTCAAAATCAGTATTTTAGACAAACACTATTGGCCGTCTACTGTCTAAACGGGTAAATACAATGTTCGCTTCAGACATGAAGAACAAACACGCCAACACGTGGCGAACACAGGGCACTGTAAAAAGAGACGAACGCATTCTGCGTGCTTAAAGGTAGTAATTTGAGCTGGTTTATGTTGGTTCTTACGAACGGACTAGGTTGGGTTCAACAAGGTTAACAGGTCTAACCTGCTAATCCAACTGCTATCACCCAACAGAACAACATTTTCTCACAAAATAACAGTAGCAGGAATAGGCGCCCCTTATATTCTTAATATTGCCGACCACTTACCGGCTGCTGGTGCTCGTTTATGGCTTTCGAAATTGCCTGTAGCTCAAGCAAGCTGTTGAGCGACAACTGCAGACTAACGTCTGAGACTGTACTACACTTAAACTATAGCCGGCTAATAAGCCCTATCTCTTAGACGCAGAAATTTTTTGCGTGCCTGGCCATAGGGACATGCAATCACGAAAATTTGGGGCAAATGCCTGCATAACAGCCGCACTCAAAGCGTGCCTAAAACACGGTAATCACGCAGTGAATGTTTTTGCATTCACATAAACTTTAAAAAACGCGTGACTAGCTAATCACGCGTTCCCTGTCTTTATTCAGGGTGGACTTTTCCATTCAGATTTTAGCCTTGACAGCACGATAATAAGCGTAAATAAGAAAGTGATTAATTGATATATAGTGGAGGGACCCCTAAAAGTAACCGAAGCCTTTTAACTTAGCTAACAGGGCAGCAAGAAAACGGAAAAGAAAGGAAGAATGAAGTACCGGTAGTTGTTTGGGAGGCAGGCGAAGAAAATCTAGAGAAGCACACCTATTTTTCTTAGCTAATAGAGCAGCAAGCAAACGGAAAGAAAAATTTGGGAGGTAAGAGAAGAAATTCTAACAGGGCAGCGAGCAAAGAGAAAAGAAAGGAAGGATGAAGCAGTTTTTTGGGCGGCAAGTGAAGAAATAAAGTCAACAATTCCGCAGTCTTTTCCTCAGCGCACAGACTGAAAACAAAGCGTGATTGACGTGTGACTGGCCATTCACTTTTTTGCACTTTCATTTTCAGGGAATGGCAGAGGTACCTAGAGACTTGGGGCCGTGCGAAAATGACGTCATCGATTTTTGGCCAATTTTCGACCCCCCTCCCTCCATGTCATCGATTGTCATCATTTTCCAAACCCCCTCTAACAGCGAAAAAAATGACGTCACTTTTTTCTGGTTCAATATTTTTTAGATGTTTCTAGTTATTTTTCCGGATTTAGCAACCATTTTTTTAGAAGTTTTTTCGTTATTTTTAACAAAATCAAAGAAAAAAGTTCGAAAATTCACTAAATTATCACAATTCAGTGAAAAAGCCATTGATAAGTTATTATAAACTACATGTATTGAAAACAGTAAGGTATTCAATTAAGGTAACTGTAGTGTAGGTGGTTCACCTTTTTGGTGTAAGTGGAAAGAAAAAACCAGTCAAAATAAGAGAAAAAAAAGTTCTTTCCCCTGTTCTTTACTAAAGGTGTCTAAATAGAGGCCTGCGCGTGGTGACTCTTTTCACTGCCTGGCCTGGAATATCAAATGTTGAGTCCGCTCAGATGACTTTTTGCGCTGGACAGCCCGGCCCGTTCCGGGAGTGCTAAGATCGCCGAAAAACCTTGCAAAATCACTTGTGCGAGAACTACGTGCAGTACAGTATGTACGGAAGAAACATTTCTAATTACACAACACACCTAAAGCTAAAACAGTTTTATCTCTGAATCTCTGTTTGGATCTCTGCAAAGTATTCCCCATCACAATAGGGAATATATTAATAACGTGGGTTTGTTGGTGTCAGTATCCAAGATGTAAAGAATAGGATATCAACTTTAGCTCCAAACCCCAACTAGCCAACAAACCCACCCCGCGCAAAGGCAATCGCCAAGGCACTGCTGAATGCGTCTGAGTCGTGTGCATCTTGTCTTGCGCTTATGGCTTACTAACGCCAGTTGTTTTCTGTTCTACGGATCGATTCTAGGTCAAAATGCCCCCCGCCATGGAATAAGGGTGCCGACCACCCAGATGGCCAAATCTGAGCCGAAGGCTGCTGCCTGCTCTACGTTTGGACCTGAATGACATGAAATTGATTCAGTATTTTGGTCAAATTAGCAATAATTTCCACAGTTAAATTCTGTTCAAAATCTCCCATGTACAGTCAGTCATTTTGTGTAAGGCAGACATGTGCAATGAACTTTGTTTTTGAAACCACAATACCCGATAGTTTCGTTTAGGTCAACTAGCAAAAGAAAGGAGTATTTTCTCCTGCCATTTATCCATTGAATTTGAAAATCTAAACGTTCCCACACTAGAACTCCTTTTGGTCGCCTCGCACCACTTTACACGGTGATGGTGTTATTCAGTTAAAAACCAAATCTGTGGTTTTTTTATCACTGGGACAAATTTAGATACTGGCATATATAAGAAAATGTAATTTTCTGCTGTGGATGGCAGGCTGAGATTTAAAAATGCAGCATTTCATCAGAAAATCAATATGTATTTTCAAATATGTATTTTAAATACATAGTGGCCTCAAAATACATAATACATAAACATATTCTCTGAGCAATACATATACATATATATATATATGTACTCCAAAAATAATACATAATATGTATTTTTTACATATACATATACATATATGTATTCCACAGTACTTTGACCCCCCAAAACCCCTGGTACCAGATGTTTTCATACCAGAATTTTGTAGCGCTATCATTTCTACATCAGCTGGTGTAGTCATATCGGGTGTTGGAGGTGAGGAAAAATATCTGGACGACTTTGAAGCATAAAAATCGGTTCAAAAATTAGTATTTTACAAAATCAGTATTTTAGCGCTAAAATACTGATTTTTGAACCGATTTTTATGCTTCAAAGTCGTCCAGCTATTTTTCCTCACCTCCAACACCCGATATGACTACACCAGCTGATTTAGAAATGATAGCGCTACAAAATTCTGGGATGAAAACATCTGGTACCAGGGGGGTTTTGGGGGGTCAAAGAGGGTGGAAAAAAATTTTTTTAGAATTTTTCCAATTTGAGTGGTGGATTTTAAAGATACATAAATGTGTAGAAAAACCCCAAAATATTAGATCGCAAGATATTTACACGCGAGAAAATCGCGTCCACATTTTCGGTCCCATAGTTAAGCGGCTCAAAATTTGGGAGCGTCTAACTTCAAGTTGGAGCGTCGAATCAAGTTATCCTTCGGGACTCAAGGACAACTCATTGGGTACTATTATCACACCGAGTTTGGGCTAAATCGGTGAAAGTCAAAAATCCAACTTTAAATACCAAGGGTACTGTTGTTTGTGTATACACATACACATTTACCATACACAAAAATACACATTGTTTTTTCAATGTGTATACACATACACATACACATACACATTGAAAATTTCGATACACATTACCATACACAAACAGTACTCATAATGTGTAGTTTTGTGTATTTGTATTTGATCAGCAAAATTCGATAAAATTTCGAACTGAATCGTAAAATTTCGATGTTTTTGCTGCAGTAATAAACAGTAGATATTTTCATAAAGCCTTCAAATAGCCTAAGTAACTCGATTTGAAAGCTATCCAAGGTTTCAAGCAGCAGACATTGAGAGATTTGATTTTCCTAGCGTTTCTGTCTCAAAATCTACCAAAAAAATTGCATTTTCAGTACAATACACATACACAAAAATACACAAAAATACACATTGTTTTGATGAATGTGTATTCAGAAATTACCATACACATTTCAAGGTAAATGTGTATACACATACCCATACACATACACAAACGGAAAATCTAATACCAAACAACAGTAACCAAGGGTCAATCAAGTCAGAGACCGGCTCTTAGTATTTATAGAATAGTCCCCTGCTAATTTTAATTTAGATTTAATAATTTAGCATTAAACTGCATTAGCCTGACCACCAAACAATAATACAAAGGAAAGCAAAGCAAATGCACGAAGAATGCCTTTGCTGTACACACACTTTGCTGAGCACATACGTACAGGTAGAGCCCCACTTTTGACAACAAGGAATGTAGACAGTTGACTTATCGTTAGGTAACCAATGGATTGAAAAAGAAAGCCAGTGAACAGAAGTATGCAACCATTCAACTTTCAGTCAGACAGTCTCCAAATTAACAGCAACAAATCCTCGTCTACTCATCTTCAAACTGGTTGTATAAGCCCAAGTGTTGAGGGTCGGGTCATACACTTCCACCGTATTCAGGTTGGGTGCAGATCCAAATCCGCCCATTGCATACAACTTGCCTGAATGCAACACCAACGGAAACCAAGCGCGTGCTGTATTCATAGAAGCCATGTTTTCCCAGTTTCCCAACTCCAGATTGTAACGTTGACAAGAACTGTAGAACGAGTAGGAGCCGGTGTAGCCCCCACAGATGTAGACTTTGCCTTCTAAGGCAGCCACGCCTGGTCCAATTCTCTGCAACTCAAGTACCTCTTACTTCCCCCAAACAGGCAGGGGGCTGTACAGAAATGACGTCATTGGTTGGGGAAAATGGGTTTGCCAAATTATAACAACCGATGACAAGGGAGAGGGGTTCGGCAAATGATGAGGTCACTTTTATCTCATAGGGGAATTTTGAGAAATTAGCCTTCAAAAACGCATTTGAAAGGCATTCTTAACTTAAGACAACCGATGACAAGGGGGAGGGGGTCGAAAAACAAAAAAACATGAAGAGTTGGTATTTACAGTGTACATAGTGAGGAAGAAAGCCTTAGGTATCAATTTTAGGGCATTGTTTTGCAAATTTTAGAACTTTCTGCTAATTTAAAGCTTGCCAGCCGAGTTCCGAGCGAGTGTGCAGATGTACACACGCAAACAGAACTCATCTCGTAATACAGTTTAGGCTTGAATATCATGTACCTGTTCTGCTAAATTTGCCACAGTTGACCATTGTTTTGTCTCCGGGTCATACTTTTCCAAATCGTCACTATCGAAGCTGCCCGCCGCTGCATACAGACTACCTTTGTACTCGGTAATACCATGTCTTTTCCGCGGTTTCACCATGGAGGGGAAATCTGATTTCCAAACATTGCCCTCCGAATCCAGATACTCACAACTGTCAGTTTGATAGTTGGGAGAGTCCAAGTCAATTCCGCCGCAAATCACAAACGTGTTGTTCTGCACTGCACCACTGGTTACCTCACGGTCTTTGTTTAGCGCTGGGCCGGCCGACATTGTCAGTGATTTTGGGTCAAATGTAACAGATTTCCTGGGGTTCGAGCCAGAACTCTTCGAAAAGCCTCCTATAGCGAGAACTGATTTTCCAGAGTCCACTTTTATCAGCCCTCCAGCTGCATGGTAGAAGGTGGTGTAGGGGCCGGGCAGAATTTGATTGTAGGCTGGGTGATCAGGAAAATACAGTTCACCTTGCTGTTCGGTGCTTGAACTGCTGGTTACACCTGTCAGTATTAGAATTCCTAAAATAGCCATATGCATAGTGCAGCCTGGCCAGGGAGCTTTAGAAGATGTAAATTATTCTGTAAGGCAAGTAACATGCCATACCAGGAGATGTGCATTTTTCGCCGACATGGGTAACAGCTGTAGTGCAGTCACAACTAAAACTCGGACCAGCTTCATCCAGACATGTTCCATCGTTTTTGCACGGTTTTTCTGCTTGGCAAATGGACACCACTGAAAACTGTAAATCTGCACTCCGCACACTGATAAACACTTTACATTAGTGATGTAAAATTATGCAATTTGAATTTCAATTCAATTACAATTGTATTATGGGCTCAGTTTTTAATTTCAATTAAATTCAATTAACTCAAATAATTTTTCATTATTTCATTTGACTTATTTTTCAATTAAATTATTGAACCTTCGATTATGCTGTTTCTTTTCAATTATTTTTTAATTTTTTGAAAATTATTGTATTTTGGTGTTAAAAGACCATTACATACCCAGTATGTTGGAAAATGTCAATGTAAATGCCTGCTGCCCAATAAGGCGAGAAAATTTTTAAAAAGTTACCGTTTAAAAACGCATAACTGGTATTCTAGGGGAAATTTACAATTAGTTCATTATTATATATCAGTACATAATCTAAAGCTTTTCAGCATTATTAAGCAACATCACCTACTATGTACCTTCGCCAAAGGGAGGGGGGGTGTAAACTCACCATTGAAGGGCTCTGAAAAGAGCGAGGGGTCCGAAGCTGAGCTGTCCGAAACGACAGTGGAACTCATAAACAAACAAACAAACAAACAAACAAACAAACAAACAAACAAACAAACAAAAAACAAACAAACAAACAAACAAACAAACAAACAAACAAACAAACAAACAAACAAACAAACCATATATTCAAAAATCACTGTTTTAACTTTTAGGAACTACAAAATGCGAATCAGAGCATAAAATATTACAAAACGAAGTGAGGTCGGTATAAAGAGGTGACAAACAGTAAATAGGTTTTTGTTTGAAGTCACTAGCGCCTCTAGGTGAATTTCAATTAAATTATGGCCCAACTTTTGAAATTAAATAATTGAATTGAAATTATAAACGAGCCGATTATGCGAAATTCAATCAGAATTGAATTAATTTTTTACATCACTAAAGTCTGTTCAAAAATTATTGGCGATGGGCTGTTTTTGATTTTTTTCTCAAAAATTCTCCTCTAGACCCCCTTATATTTTTATACGAACTTGTAGCCAACGATCAGCGCTACATTACGGAGCTATTCATTCTTGTCCTAATTTGCATATTAACTATGAAAATGGCCAAAAACTAAAATTTGTGCGAGTTGACCCCTCCAAACGTGCTTGAAATTTGACGCCGATACCAGATTCGGATTCCTCAGAGTCTTGCGGTCTCGAATCATACCACTTTCATGGGTCTACGACGATTTTGAAGCAAGTTACGAGGAACAATTCGGACCCGAGGAATTCAGTGGTGCCGTCCGTTTCGGCATCCAACTCTTGTGGAGGGTGCTAGAGCCCCCTAAAGCTCTAAACGGCCCAGTTCCGGTGCTTCAAATAGCCATTCAATAGAAGTGCAATATACAGTACAACCCAGGAAATGATAGCCAAAGTTTCTGCCAGACCAAGTTTCTGGGGTTTCAGAAACCCGGCCAGAAACTTGCCAAAAGGCCGGCCAGGTGTCGGGTTTTGGTGTCAGTTTATGTAAGCACAGCAGCAGGCGCCAATCGGATTAATTACGCAATTAGGTGGCCTCCCGGGCCAGGCTATTGTTTATCGCGCCCCTGCTTGTCACTTTTGACATGGAGCGGGAATCTGGGACAGAAACCCAGAAACGCCAGAAACTGCAGAGAGTGAGGTCAGAAACGTTTGGCCAGAAACTAGCCCACATAAAAGATACAGAAACTTGGCCAGAAACTTTGGTTGTCTCAGAAACTTTGGCTATCATTTCCTGGGTTGTACTGTAGCTTCTAGGGGTATCTTTTTGCGCAAAATCCACAGAAGACAACCCCGAAAAGCCATTTCTCACTCCTGGCCATGTTTTGGGTACTTTCAGGGACACGCTGAAGCGCTAATTTTGCGCTCAAAAGCGCCCTTTGTTCAAAGTGCTCCGCACTAAATTTGCAGGTGCAAAATGGCATTTTCCGGCAGTTAAACGTTTAAAAACCACTGTTTCTTATCAATGTGGGTACGAGGAATTCGATCGGATTCGATACGTGCCCAGTTGCCATTCTTTTAGTTAAATTGAAACCTGAAGACCACAGTGCTGCTTGGGAAATATCAGAACGTAACAAAGTCAAACGTTATTGCTTTGACCCTGAAATGAAGTTTGGGAAAGAGTTAGCTGAAGGAGTGGAAGACATGGTAATCATTTATGGCACAAAAAATTAGTGGATTTCGGAAGAACAACTAGAAGATGTGAATTACTATACGCGGCGATATCTTCCTCCAGATATGATGAGAAATGTTTTTGGTAGAGACAGCTTCGTTCACACTGAACCTGATGTTGTTGCTAGTAGACAGCCAAACAAATTATCGCTTATCGCTTTCCCGATGTCCCAATTTTCGTCACAGCGAACATACCCCATTTACACCAATGTTTTTTCATTTGACTCCAATGACTCCAGGAGGCCCTAATGACTGCAACAACTTGGAAAATACAACAAACATGCTCTATTCGCCTAATCCGAAAGCTGTTGACTTCAGAGGTAAAATTGTATACAAAACTACAAGATTCACGGCTGCATTAACACATTGAGTTTCATGGCATGCATCAACACATCTGGCCGCATCGAGTTTCAGTATTCAGACCCAAAATTGAAACTTTGAGCTAGAGAGCTCTCAGTTGGCACACTAATACATGCTTATGAGTTATCTTTGCTTATCAGTTGGCACACTAATACATGCTTATGAGTTGATGTCGCGTCTTGGCCATGGGTAGTTTACGCTATCCCATGTGTCACGGCGGCCCCGGCACCCGTGGAAGTGGTGTGTTTGTGGGTTCGAAACCTGTCAAGGCGATGGGAAGTAGTCGACACAAAGCCCAACCCAGGCCGTCGAAAGTCAGCAATAGCAAGTAGATAAATGGGGACCAAACCTTAGCTGTCTTGCACACACCGACAGCAAAAGGGGAGGGTTGTTGTTAAGGAGGCTGCCGGACCTTCTGTCTCTTCCTGCTCTATAGCAGTTGGCTACTCCTAGTCCGAAAGGACAAAAAGTTACAACAACAACAACAACAATCTTTCTGCTGCAAAGGATTAGTGGATCTGACGCTCCTGTCCTGAAAATTAACCTTCCGAAAATCGGTCCGCTTAACTATGGGACCAAAATTTCAAAGTCTAATTTCTCGATTCATACTCGGAATTCGGACCTAAAAATTGGGGGTTTTAGAGTACTTTTAGACTGCTTTAAGAAACTTTTGTCAAATTTTCGCTTTCAGAAAAAAAAAATTTTTCGCTCCCTTTGCGCCCCCCCTAGCTTGTCTGGAGCCCCCCAACCCCGTTTGGAGTGCGGCCCAACGGCCACGAGTGAGAAATGTCTTTTCGAGGTGGTCTTCTGTGGATTTGGCGCAAAAAGATACCCCTAGAAGCTATATTGCACTTCTATTGAATGGCTATTTGAAGCACCAGAACTGGGCCGTTTAGAGCTTTAGGGGGCTCTAGCACCCTCCACAAGAGTTGGATGCCGAAACGGACGGCACCACTGAATTCCTCGGGTCCGAATTGACTAGAAAAAGTGGTTTCTGGAAATCTGTCGGGTAAAAAAGCTCGTTTTGCACCACTAAGTACCCCTCGGGTTTTACTGTGGGAGGGCAAAAATTTTGGTCGATTTTTGAGCGAGTACCCCTCGGGAAATCGCTCGTAACTTGCTTCAATATCGTCGTAGACCTATGAAAGTGGTATGATTCGAGACCGCAAGACTCTGAGGAATCCGAATCTGGTATCGGCGTCAAACTTCAAGCACGTTTGGAGGGGGTCAACTCGCACAAATTTTATTTTTTGGCCATTTTCATAGTTAATATGCAAATTAGGACAAGAATGAATAGTTCCATAATGTAGCGCTGATCGTTGGCTACAAGCTCATATAGAAATATAAAGGGGTCTAGAGGAGAATTTTTGAGAAAAAAATCAAAAACCGCCCATCGCCAATAATTTTTGAACAGACTTTAGTTTACATGTGCATTTGTAGTTGTGTCGCCGTTTCCCCAACCAAACCCCGAAGTGGCAAGTCATTTTGTGTTCCGGCAGTTGACCATCTACTGCCAGATCATCTGTGTTTCTCAGCTCATAACCAGCGCCACAGGCCAGTGTGGCCACAGTACCGTGCGGTAGTTCAGTGATGGGATCACTGCTCACACTAGGGACGTAAGTGTAGGGCAAGGGCCCAAGGAATTCTCGTTTGCAGCCGGCAGCTATACACTGAGTCAAACTTTCACTCCATTCTCCGTTAGTGCAGACTGATTTGGTCCTCGCTGGGTCGAGTCTAATGTGTCCCGGATTACAACGGAGGCTGGCTGTCGTTCCGCTAGGCACAGAAGGGTCTGCTGAATTGTCGAATTGAACTTTTCCATTGACAATTGAAGATACATCACTTTTTTCGCATCCTGAAAGTCAAACGCAGAGCGTTGGCTTGGTTTGGGGTGTTTTTAACAAATACTGCAATTGTCCAATAAAACTAAATTGTCTGAGCCATAATTAGAAACTTCGAAGTTCTAGTGACTCAAGACACTTCGTCTATTGCTAAGAAAGACTGGGCATTTCAGTGACAACAAATATTGGAATTTGGGGTAGCATTGAGAATTTCCGGTTACCTTGTGCTAGAACATCGCAGGCGAAGAGTGTAGTAAGAATATATGTATACATGTTCTTGACGCCGATGGACATCTTGTTAGACTAGTCTCAGCATTCAGAAGGCAGTTGAATAAATGTGTTTGGCCACAAAGGTTTTTCTTATTGTCATGCCGCATGCTTTTAGTTGCTTGGTAAAATCAATTCAATGTTTAGTGAAGCAAAACAGCCAGACAGATTTCATTAATGGCATGTTTCCTTCACTGGTTCATATTCATTTTCCTTTTAAGCCGCCTGGCCTACCGTGAGATACATACTAAGAAGCAGTAACGCATGAAACTAAAAAGGAAAATATGGCATACATAGATAAATATATAATTAAGCTAACCTCTAATATATACCAGTTTTTGCACTATCCGGGTTTTCTGTAGTTACATTCTTCTGTTTCTTTTCCCCTCAGCCAAGGCTCACTGTGCACATACATGTAACAAGTCATCCGGCAAAGGGGGAGGGGGTTGGGGGTTCTGGCGTCGGCCGGGGGGGGAGGTATGAGTCAAAATTTTGCGAGGTGGGTTGGGCACTAAAAACTCTCAAAAATCGAAAAATAAATCGCAATTTTTCGGCTAAAAGTCGCTAAGTTGGGGTCGAGTACAGCTAAAAAGTGCATGTTTTGGAGGCGATTTTGGCAATTTTTGTGCCTGAAATTGTATAAAAATCGCAAAAATTTGCTCAAATATTTGCTTGCCAGGATCGGAGGCGGGGGTCAGAAAAGTCGTGGGGTCTCGGGGTCCACATCCGGGGGTCTGGCCTGCTTAAGTCGTGTGGATGGACAGACCTCTCTTACATGTATACATGACTGTGCAGTAAACAAAATCGCGATATTTTATCCAACTTAGAAAATTTTATGCCATACCCAATCAAAGTTCGAATACCCATACCAACGCAGGGATGTGAGGTGGGAAAAAAACACCGGAAAAAAACTGTTTTTTTCCGGAAAAAAACCGGTTTTTTTCCTAAGGGTCGGAAAAAAACATAAATCGCGGAAAAAAACTCAAGCTAAAAATAGCTAATTTACGTCATTTTTCGTTTAAAAAACGGACTTTTGCTATGTATAATAGGCCATACTGACTCAAAACTGTTAAAAAAACAATAAAAAAGACCAAATTTGGCATGAAAAAACAAAAATGCAAACTGCTGTAAGAAAATTTGCATATAGCGTTGTTTATGGAACCTGTCAGGCACTGTTTCATGCCTGTTTCGTGATTTATATCAATGTAACACGTGTATTTCTGGTCTAACAAGACTGAGGAAGGAGCTAGAAAGCGTTAGGAATCATAAAACCAGCCTAGGATACTCAGAACTTGGGCTGGAGTTTTTTTCCGCGATTTAGGAAAAAAACCGGAAAAAAACCGGAAAAAAACTGGAAAAAAACAGGCCGAGGTTTTTTTCGGAAAAATATACAACCCTGTACCAACGCAACAATAAGATTGCAGCACCGATCTCAGGTATGGTCAACAATTCTAAAGCCATCATGCCACGAACTGTTACTGTTGCTACTGGATTGAGGGCAACGGTTACGACATGCTAAGCCTATGCCAACGGCCATGTCTATGTCCATACCCAAGCCGCCTTGCGCGAGCCCATGCAAGAAAGCGCAGGAAAGAACTCGATGATGGTTTGTGCAGTGTTGTGGAAGCTGGCTATAATGGAATAGACAGTACAAGGCGATTGATAATGCGACACACCCTCTCAGATGTTGTAGTTTTTATTGTTGTTGTTGTTGGCCTTTCAGAGGTCTCAAGAAGCATTTGTAGAAGCTTAGCAAGCACGTCCGGTGTGGAGGTTGTCTTTTGTAGCTGGTTAGTAGCTCCATGTGGCATGATTACATTTTGAGTCGTGTTTGTAACTTCAGTCGCTGCAGCAGTTGTTGTCTCGACCAAGCCCGCTGTGCCTGAATACCTGAGTATAGCACACAGTTGATTCATTTGATGACGCAAAGCTTTCATTTCATGAAGGTGCTGAATGTGCTCTTCATCGAATAACAGAAGTTTATAGCTGATGCTTGAGTGACCATCTTAGTTGTTGAAGAAGTAGAACAAACTAAAAGAAAACTTGAAGAAGTAGAAGCTGAGGGCTTCTAAACGAAAATACAATGTATATGGTACTTGTAGAACGTGTAGAAGTGTTCATTATTACAGAAGCAAATATCAACATGGTTCTGTTCTGGCAGGGTTTGAGCATACCAAGTACAGATATGATTCTGATGTAAAGATGCAGCGTATGGAGAAGTAGCCCTCAATCAAGCTTTGCATGATCGGCAATCTGAACTGCAATTACAGTTCATTGTCCATGCAAAATATATAATGTGTGTTTATTGTTTTCATTCAATACTATGTAAACACATGGCAACAAAGATTGTTGTGATTTGCACAGAATAATCATACTTCAGCAGACATTCAGCGACCATAATCATTATTCATCTGCTGCCTCAACCCTGTATGCAGCTCACAGAGGAATACATTGTGATCTGTAAGAGACCATAAACCAGAGATGGAAATTTTCCCGATTTATTCATAACGCGATAACAGCTTAAGACCCGGGCTCTGACTCAATCGACCATTGGTATTTAAGAGGCAGTCCACAAAAAAATCGAACTTGGTCTGTACTACAGCTGATTTTTCAAAATCGGCCTAGAGAGCTGTAACTTTCATACATTGTAGACCACAAAACGTCATTGACGTATTCACTGTCCGATTTTTTCTAGCTGCCCTATAACCAAAATTACGGCCCTTCAAAAACTGCGATTTTGACCATTTTTGCCCTTGAGGTCCCAACTTCAAGACGGCATAACTCTTTCTCTAGTGGACCGTTTTTGATGTGATATGGCTCTTGAAAGAGGTAATTGGACTGTCTATTAGGCAGTATGCACAAACTGACTGAATTCTGTCTTTGAATTTTTTGGCGTTTTTTAGACTTTGGCAGCCAATAACTCATAACTGTATATGGTTCCCTAGCAACATAACGACAGATTCGAAATCTACGCGCAATTTTGCGTCTGATAGTCATATTCCACGCTTCTATTTGCAGCCCCTTCACAGGTGCGCCTGCCGTTCAACACTCCCTTGGTAAAATCTAATGGCTCTTTCAGCAAGTGTCCAAAAGAATTTTCGAATGGCCAGATCTACACATTGCATTCCAAAGTCAACCAAAAACATTTGCCTCTTGCGTTCGCATTTATGGCACGCAAAACGGTAGAAGCATACAGCAAAGTCTTTAGAGCTCTTCAACATGGCGCAGTTTCTAATCGCTGAAATCGATTCAAAGATTGTGAATTACATGGACAGAATGCAACATTTGCTTGCTGAATTGTCGCCTGAGCAGACGGATAAGTAATCTAGCTGTACATGTATGTACTGTATGTAACTGTTTATTGTTTGTTTCAATACCCGTATGTATATTTAGTTATACACTATATGATGAAGAGATTTACACTACATATAACACCCACTAGTCTAACCCTTTGTCATTGTTTGTTTTGTGTATAAACTCCTCTGTTGTCTTCATTTGTGCCAAGACAAAAATTGTCATTGTCCGTTTTCCCTCTAGTCAAAGCTCTCCCAACTCTCATGGTTCCCGCTCTCCCCTGTTCATGATTCCAGATGGATGTGCCCGCGGATCGACTCTCATCTGAGGGGGAGTGATGAAGAGATTCACACTACATATAACACCCACTAGTCTAACCCTTTGTCACTGTTTGTTTTGTGTATAAACTCCTCAGTTGTCTTCATTATACACTGTTAGATTCTGATTGTGTACAAAACGAAAAGAATTATGATTATCTGAATTTGCAAATATGAAGCCTAATTATAACTGTTCGCGTTGCGCCGAGCTCGCTACAGTGTGCGTTGCATGTGTTGCCTGAGCCCCGACGCTTAGTTTAATGCGCGCACCAACAACGCACGCGCTCAAGCAATCTGGACTGAATGGGCTGGAGACCTTTCTTTCGGCTGAAGAAGTACCATAGTTTTCAATTTCATAATTAAGTATACTTCCTGTTCATCTAAGTATTAAGCCCGCGCTTTACAAACGCACCGTGCTAACTAACGGATGAGAAGCCTTGCCAATGACAGCCGAACAAAGCACCCACCGCTAGAGGTATAATAAGCTTGTTTCTCTGTCATCTTAGCTTTTGACATTAGCTTTGGCAGATAATTATTTGAGTCGGTCTTCTCTACGCTTTCGGGAGGCCTGCTGTACTGCGCCCAGTCGGTCGTATGAAAGACGAACAGTTATCGGTCATAAGTTATGGTTCGCACCGCGGCGCCCGACTTAACTTTTTCGAGCATAACCACAGTTATTGGCCCGACAGAAAAGTGTCAAATATAACTTATGGCCCCCTATAACTATGGTCATAACCATAACTTATGCCTATGACATAGTTATGTCCTATAACTCTGTAAAAGTTATGCCTGGCCGCAAAGAGATATAGCACCGCTTTTTTTCTTTCCGCACTTTGGCATGGTCCCCACGAATTTGATTCTTTCATAACTACTGGAAATTGGCATTTTCGAGGATTTTTTTCGTGTTCCTTGTTCTTGTGAAAATACGATAAATTTGGAGCAAGATGTTCAATCGGTTCCGTGTACAGTAAGTATACTTCATGCTTTCGAATGATACAAGAATTGGCTCACTGCTCTTTGCCGTTAACCCCACAAACGGTGTTGAAGTTTCTGTAACCCTTAATTTTTTCCATTTATGTCTTTTATTGTATGAAGACTTGCAATCATAATTTTTCATATTAATTTAGCTGTGCAACGAATATTCAATTTTTTCTAACCAATCAAGTTGGTTGCACCTTCGTAACTCGCGCCATCGAAAGCTGGAACGGCGACCAAATTATAAACACTAATCTGCGCGATTTGACCCATGCGGCTGTTTTGAACCTGCACTTCTCCAATTCTTCTTGAATTTTAGTGCATAGATAATCGCGTCCGGCCGGTCATGCTAACGCTTTTTAGCATAATTTTTTCTTGTAGCGTGAGTTATTCAAATTTGTTGCCCATAACTAAAAATGGTACCAAGTGCGCCATAGGAAAGTTCTTCGCAGACGGAGTTTTTAGACCGCATTTTTCTAATTTTTCATGGAATCAAGTGCGGTTTTTTGCGTAAATTATCATATCCGGTCATGTTATCGGCGGTTTTAGCATAATTTTTTACTGTAGCGTGAATTTTTGAAAAACATTGGCCATACCTACTTTAGGCTTATGGTTAGTGAGAGTCACGACAAAGGTAATAAATCTTGAAAATTTCAGCCAAATATCAATAACCAAATAACCGAGAATGAATCGTTTGAGTAAAGTTCGGAAAACGGGGTGTCCATTTTTGGCACATACTGTATGTTATGTATGGCAGTTGTTTAAATAATTGAATCTTAATGATACTTACAGTCTATCTTACTACCTGGCACAATGCTTTGGCACGAAATCTGTTTGCAAACAGAGTACCACCACAAAATGGTAGGTACAACATTGAGCACTCTTGTAGGTGCAACACGTTGGAACTGTATACCCTGGTAGAGCGAAATAAAGCAACCAAGATGCTGCTGAACTGAATGATTTGAATAATTCAAAACCGCTGCAGCAGCTTTTTCAGCTAACAACAGCTGTTACACACCTGAAGTAAGCATTTCTACCGCTGAACGATTTTACTAATACTTCTTCTAATAATTTTACTGATCCTACTACTATATATCACGATTTTAGTGATCATTAACTGCAAGTTTGCACAGACAACAAATTTCTTTAATAACCGTTTGTTGGCAGTTCATAGTTCATACACTGCGTTGGAGGTGAAGGGGGCGGTCATGTCAAGCCCGTATTTTGCGGTTAAAGCACATGCAGTTGCATGCAGACCCAACTGTAAAATGGCGTCTTAAAAATGACACCATTTTCCTGGTTCCTTTATCCAAGCACCGAAGCGCTTAACAAAACTAATCTACTTGAGATATTTACATATGAAAGGTATGCACAGCTTGTATTTTCCTTCCACCAGCTTGGAGTGTGTGGGTTCTGTGCTCCTATCAGGGATGTGAGGTGGGAAAAAAACACCGGAAAAAAACTGTTTTTTTCCGGAAAAAAACCGGTTTTTTTCCTAAGGGTCGGAAAAAAACATAAATCGCGGAAAAAAACTCAAGCTAAAAATAGCTAATTTACGTCATTTTTCGTTTAAAAAATGGACTTTTGCTATGTATAATAGGCCATACTGACTCAAAACTGTTAGAAAAACAACAAAAAAGACCAAATTTGGCATGAAAAAGCAAAAATGCAAACTGCTGTAAGAAAATTTGCATATAGCGTTATTTATGGAACCTGTCAGGCACTGTTTCATGCCTGTTTCGTGATTTATATCAATGTAACACGTGTATTTCTGGTCTAACAAGACTGAGGAAGGCGCTAGAAAGCGTTAGGAATCATAAAACCAGCCTAGGATACTCAGAACTTGGGCTGGAGTTTTTTTCCGCGATTTAGGAAAAAAACCGGAAAAAAACCGGAAAAAAACTGGAAAAAAACAGGCCGAGGTTTTTTTCGGAAAAATATACAACCCTGGCTCCTATAAATACTAGAGGGCAGAAGAAAGCACGACAGAGCTGGCTTTACTGCATGAGTAAGTGTCTGTGTTGTGTGTACTGAAGTTACTGTTGGTAAGTCCATCCCTGTGCAATCTGGTCTGCAATAGTACTATTTATAACGCTGAGTGTAACGTTCACTTAAAACTAAACTAAAAACGTTTGCATAAAATCAGCTTACAGGTTCGAGTCTCCTAAAGAATATAAAAGGAGGTGTTCTACAATGAAACTACTGTGTGCGCTAATACTGCTCAGCTTAGAGGCAGGTAAGTGAGAACTGTTTTGCATTAAAAATGAAACGGACCATCCGATCCGATGTGTGGGGTCCTACGGCCTACGATCAGACTCGTGGACCATTTCGCAACACCCATAATTCGTCATCTCGGACATTTGCCCTTGTTTTACTCCTGACCACTCCTAGCCAAGCTGATGCGGTCTGCTCCCGACGGCCGCTAGTGCCCCATATGCCAAAGGGCTCCGGCATCGTTGGTCTCTCAGCCAGCTTCTGGTGTCATTCCTCTGCTTCAACAACGCGACAAGCTTTTTGGAGCGGCTTTGGTGCAATGGCAGATCCAGTCGGTTCCCATTTGCATTTACCTACTCGCTGTCACCAGCTTTCGGCGTGAGCTTTGGCCTGGGTGAAGCTTTGTAAGGTCTAATTCCAGTCCAACTGGTTCCGAACCCACTACAACCGCTAGGGATGCAGGGGCCGACGTGACTCAGAGGGAGCCAACTACTCACTGAGCCAACTCAGCAACTCAATGAAACAGACATTTGGGGGTCACAACACCTATGTAGGTAGCCCTCCGTCATACATGTAGCTGGGTTTTCGGGTGGGGGGGGAAATTTTTCTGATCCAAAATAGGGTTTCAGGGCTATGCCCAAAGGGGGTTTCAGCGACCTTTTTTTGGTGTCCAAAAGTGGGTTTCAGCGACCTTTTTGAAACAGGGTTTTGAGGACTAAAAATCGGGTAAAAATCCTGTCTGAAGTGCAAAAATACCGTTAAAAACCATATTTTCGCTTTAAAACATGCAAAAAACCCTATTTTTTATTTAAAAAGTGCAAAAAAAGCTAATTTTGCTTTAAAACGTGCAAAAAAACCCATTTTATTCGACATAATACAGTTAAAATGCATTTCTGGAACCTTCTTTAGAGATTTTGAAACCCAAATTAGCGTTCCGGAACCGTATTTTGGGCCTCCAGAAACCCTATTTAGGGCCTCAGAAACCCAAATTAGGGTTTGAGAAACCCAAATTAGGGTTCTGGAACCCTATTTAGGGTTTCAGTAACCCAAATTAGGGTTTCAGTAACCCAAAATAGGGTTCCGGAACCCTATTTAGGGTTTCAGTAACCCAAATTAGGGTTCCGGAACCCTATTTAGGGCTTCAGAAACCCAAATTAGGGTTTCAGTAACCCAAATTAGGGTTCCGGAACCCTATTTAGGGCTTCAGAAACCCAAATTAGGGTTTGAGAAACCCAAATTAGGGTTCTGGAACCCTATTTAGGGTTTCAGTAACCCAAATTAGGGTTTCAGTAACCCAAAATAGGGTTCCGGAACCCTATTTAGGGTTTCAGTAACCCAAATTAGGGTTCCGGAACCCTATTTAGGGCTTCAGAAACCCAAATTAGGGTTTCAGTAACCCAAATTAGGGTTCCGGAACCCTATTTAGGGCTTCAGAAACCCAAATTAGGGTTTCAGTAACCCAAATTAGGGTTTCGGAACCCTATTTAGGGTTTCAGAAACCCAAATTAGGGTTCCGGAACCCTATTTAGGATTTCAGAAACCCAAATTAGCGTTCCGGAACCGTATTTTGGGCCTCCAGAAACCCTATTTAGGGCTTCAGAAACCCAAATTAGGGTTTCAGTAATCCAAATTAGGGTTCCGGAACCCTATTTAGGGTTTCAGTAACCCAAATTAGGGTTTCAGTAACCCAAATTAGGGTTCCGGAACCCTATTTAGGGTTTCAGAAACCGAAATTAGGGTTCTGGAACCCTATTTAGTGTTTCAGTAACCCAAATTAGGGTTTCAGTAACCCAAATTAGGGTTCCGGAACCCTATTTAGGGTTTCAGAAACCCAAATTAGGGTTCCGGAACCCTATTTAGGATTTCAGAAACCCAAATTAGGGTTCCGGAACCCTATTTAGGGTTTTAGAAACCCAAATTAGGGTTTCAGTAACCCAAATTAGGGTTCCGGAACCCTATTTAGAGCTTCTAAAACCCTAATTGGGGTTCCAAAACCCTGTTCAGGATCTCTGAAACCCTAATCAGGGCTTTTGGAACCCTGTTTGCAGGTTTAGAAACCCAAAATAGGGTTTCAAAAAAATCCCCCCCCCCAGAATCCGGCTGGGGGGGAATTTTGTCCGAAAATCGGGCCTGGGGGGGAAAGACCCCCCCATTCCCCCCCAACTACATGTATGCCCTCCGTTCTTTCGAGAAAGCAATTTTTGTGACAATTTTTTAACTTCAGCTTCAATATGCCTCACCTTCTAAGACGCCAAATGTCCACACCACTCCGAATTAAATAAGTCACGTGCAGCTTATTGGAAGAAACGTTATTTACAGTTGAACTTAAAACTTGAAAGTTGAAAGTTTAAAGGAACCGCATGATATAGCCATGTGGCCAGTCACATGTTAAGAGTCAGTCTCTGAACTGATCGAGTTTTGGCCCTTTGCTTTATTCAGACCCAAAATTGAAACTTTGGCCTAGAGAGCTGTAAGTTGGTACACTAATACATATCGATGGGTTATGTAACCACCGCAAAGGATTTCCCGATTGGACGCTCCACGCTCGAGATACAGCCGTCTGAAAATCGGCTCGCTTAACTATGGGGCAAAAATTTCGAACTTGAATTTCTTTCCTGCTAAAAACAGTTGGGACCTAGAATTTGGGGATTTTACGTAACTTTTAGAGTACTTTAAGAATTTTTGGTCGGTTTTCGATTTTGACGAAAAAAATTTTTTTCGACCCCCTTCCCGCCCCCTAGCTCGTCTGGAACCCCCCTATATGGGTTTTTTTATTTCAGATTATTGTAGCGCCATTTGTTGGCTACAGATTGGTGCCAAGCACGATAGCCCACGGCCCGGGGTTTTGGAGTAAATTGACTTCAAATGGCTGAAATCGCATTTTTTTTCCAGTTTTACTATGGGACAAAATTTCGAACTTGAATTTCTTTCCTGGTAAAAACAGTTGGGACCTAGAATTTGGGGATTTTACGTAATTTTAAGAGTACTTTAAGAATTTTTGGTCGGTTTTCGATTTTGACGAAAAAATTTTTTTTCGACCCCCTTCCCGCCCCCCTAGCTCATCTGGAACCCCCCGTATGTGGTTTTTTTATTTCAGATTATTGTAGCGCCATTTGTTGGCTACAGATCGGTGCCAAGCACGATAGCCCACGGCCCGGGGTTTTGGAGTAAATTGACTTCAAATGGCTGAAAATCGCATTTTTTTCCAGTTTTACTGTGGAACAAAATTTCGAACTTGAATTTCTTTCCTTCTAATAACAGTTGGGACCTAGAATTTGGGGATTTTACGTAACTTTTAGAGTACTTTAAGAATTTTTGGTCGGTTTTCGATTATGACGAAAAAATATTTTTTCGACCCCCTTCCCGCCCCCCTAGCTCGTCTGGAGCCCCCCTATGTGGGTAATTTTATTTCAGATTATTGTAGCGCCATTTGTTAGCTACAGATTGGTGCCAAGCACGATAGCCCACGGCCCGGGGTTTTGGAGTAAATTGACTTCAAATGGCTGAAAATCGCAAATTTTGTCCCATAGCAAAACTGGAAAAAATCTGATTTTCAGCCATTTGAAGTCAATTTACTCCAAAACCCCGGGTCGCGGGCTATCGTGCTTGGCACCAATCTGTAGCTAACAAATGGCGCTACAATAATCTGAAATAAAAAAACCCACATATGGGGGGTTCCAGACGAGCTTGGGGGCGGGAAGGGGGTCGAAAAAAATTTTTTCCTCAAAATCGAAAACCGACCCAAAATTCTTAAAGTACTCTAAAAGTTACGTAAATCCCCAAATTCTAGGTCCCAACTGTTTTTAGAAGGAAAGAAATTCAAGTTCGAAATTTTGTTCCACAGTAAAACTGGAAAAAAAATGCGATTTTCAGCCATTTGAAGTCAATTTACTCCAAAACCCCGGGCCGTAATATCGTGCTTGGCACCGATCTGTAGCCAACAAATGGCGCTACAATCATCTGAAATAAAAAAACCCACATATGGGGGGGGTTCCAGACGAGCTAGGGGGGCGGGAAGGGGGTCGAAAAAAATTTTTTTCGTCAAAATCGAAAACCGACCAAAAATTCTTAAAGTACTCTAAAAGTTACGTAAAATCTCCAAATTCTAGGTCCCAACTTGTTTTAGCAGGAAAGAAATTCAAGTTCGAAATTTTTGTCCCATAGTTAAGCGAGCCGATTTTCAGACGGCTGTATCTCGAGCGTGGAGCGTCGAATCGGGAAATCCTTTGCGGTGGTTACATAACCTATCGATATGTATTAGTGTACCAACTTACAGCTCTCTAGGCCAAAGTTTCAATTTTGGGTCTGAATACTAAAACTCGATTGGTCCAGAGACTGACTCTTAAAACATGACACGCAGTGGAAGAACAAGCACTATTGTACGCAGATTGAGTGCTACCAGCAATTGTTAGTTGGAACGTAGGTTACAAACATATTGTAATGAAATTATCCATACTCCGTTATATTCCATAGTTCTGCAGTGCACAGACAAGCTAAACAAGTCATTGAAGATTCTTGGATAGAGACATGATTGTCTTTCTGTTCAGAGACTGGCAATGCTGTAGCCGAGCTTGGCTGTTTCGTAGACAGTATCGAAAGCCGAATTCTCGATGGCTACTCGGTTGATAGTACACAGAACTCACCAACATGGTGCATCTCTGAATGTCAAAAGAAAGGCTACAAACTGGCAGGTGAGGCGAAACTGCAGTATCTCTCAGCTATGGTTGGATGATATCGGATTTTTGGGATGCATATGATATTGCATATGAATATATGCATGCAATCTCTAGTGCATATTGATATTGCATATATCATATGCATTCAAAAATGAAATATGTGCATATTTTTTGCATATTTGCATATTTTATCAAAGCGGCCTGAAATCGATAACTGGACGTTTTCCAAGCATTTTCGAGTTTGGTTGGAATGTCTATGCAATCTTTAGCAGTTATTAGGTATACCTATTTTACAGATACAGAACTCATCTGGAAAAAACAAGAGGGGAAACACACTTTGGCATGAAAGACCAGCTCATTTCGTAATTTTTAGATAAAAATGGTTGACATTACAGATTTTTCGCAAAATTACTGTTTGCATGTTCAAATTAGTTTTCTCTAATGTGGTATACCTAACAGTTTGTAGTCCTGTCCTAGTTGTACAAACTAACAAATTCAGAATCTGAAAAGTCTCAGTTGAGATTTCCATTATTTTCGACTTGAGTTTAGGGTCTCAAGCCAGACATGGGCAAAGGGGGCTGAGGGGGTTGGCCCCCATCAACTTCTGACGTACCCCCGCCTTCCTCAGCCGGCCGCTCCCCCTCAGGAATTTTTTTGAAGAATTTTGTATAGAAAATTATGATAAAAATAAGACTCGATTAGGTGTAAATGAGCTCAGAACAGCTTATTTTAAGTTATTTTAGTGAAAAATAAGCCGAAACGAAAACCTTGATTTTAGCAAAAATCGGACTTTTTTACTTACCACCCCTCAGCCCCTCCCTCAGATGCCCTACCCCCTCCGCCCCCTCAGGAATTGAAAATTCTACCCCACGTCAGCCGAATTGCTAGCCCATGTCTGTCTCAAGCCATTCATCTCCATTCTGTAAGTGGAAAGAGAAGCTTTGATAAAGTACAGATTTACAGTATAAACTGCCTCAAATAAAGGGATTTTTTATTTTTAGTTTGATGAAAAATTAGCAAAAACGGGGCGACTATCCTAAACTCAGAAATCCACTTTGTTTGGCTGTTTTGGGATGTTAATTGTGCCACCTTAGTTTGAACAATTCTGCTAAAAACTGCAGATATTTATGAAGCAATGAGGTGCTTGCAGAAATTCGCAATTCGCTAAACAAACTCTTTCATTTTTGCTCAGCTCAAAACCAGAAATCGGCCAAACTAGCCCTCTTTGAAACTTGTACTGTTTGGATGAGTACTTACTTTATGGATTTCACCACGCCAAATAGATGAAGCAACTATTTGAATCGTTTAACATGCATTTCGCGAGAAAGTCAGCTTAGGGACGGCAAGTTGGGTCATCTCACCGATCCGGCTAAAATTTTATGAGCATAAACTAGACCACGAACGATGACCTTCGGCGCCTATTAGAAGAAAAACACCCCGCTAGAACCGGAGCTACACCCCCTCAAAGTTGGCTCGCCAGCCGTTTTTTGGCCAATTTTTGGACCTCTAACGACCCAAATTCAAACGTGTGCCGTTTGCGCATTTCTAAACCGACAGCGTTAGCATGCCCACTATTCGATAGCTATTTCAAAATACTTTAAATCCCCCGCTCAACGTTTTCCATATCATACCTGGTTAGCGAGTTATTTTCCGAAATGTACCAAAAATGACAAAAATGCACCCTCCATTTTTTGCGAATATTTGCCCATAACTCCAGCCACAGAAGGGTGGGCCACCTGGAACTTTCTTCAAAGTTAGCTCATAACTGGCCAAACATAATCCACACAAATTGGTCAAAATCCAAGGGGTGATGCGGGGGGGGTTTGGCCCCCTCAAAAGTTTCCGAAAAAAATTTTTTTGCTCAACATTATTTTTAAAGTAGTCTATCTGATGCAGTTTGAGGCGCTGATTTCAAATATAAAGTCCGTTTGGCTAGACTCGGCCTGGATCGGGAGATATTCAAGTCCAAATTTCCGAAAATCAATGCCCCCTGGTGAGCATATCTTTTGATGGCCAGCCTAAACCGAGTCACGGGGCAGTTTTCTAGACCTATTTTAGCCTGCTGAGTTTAAAACTAACTTCATTTTTGGGCTACGCCCTTCCATTCGTGAGTTATGGCCAGTTGAAAATCACTACTACTAAAAAGTGCAATTTTGGTGGTGCTCAAAAAATCATTTTTTTATCCAGGCCCAAAATTTTATTTCTGACTAGCTCACCAGATCTACTTTTTCCCACTGATTCCAAAAATGACTTCAATTTTGCTCTAGGAGGTCTGCTTCCCGAGTTATGGCCGTTCAAAGTTTCGCGGCAAATCTGCACTTACAGCTCTCACTCTGTTTTGACCTTCAAAACGGACTGTGTCGATTAGACATTCGATTCGAATCCACCCCACAAGCTGTCCAAAGACTTGCCTGTTACGAGCAGGAGACGGAGATCCAAGTACAATAAATGATCAATGATGAATGGGACATGTCAGAATGTCGAATAGCAGCAGCAGCAGAAGGGACAGCAAATATATTCAGGGAACTCACGGCTTTACAAAGGACTGATGTATAATTCCTTATTTATCCATAATTGATCAAGAGTGAAACGCCGACCAAGAGTGATCAAGAGTGTTACACGCTTCCACCTGCAGTTTACCTGCCATTCCTAAATCGACTCACTTTATGCATTTTTATTCAACAGTGTAGATGTAGACCGGAACCCTCAGCTCATTGACCATTTCCACCGCCAGTTTGTTAGAGAGGTCACGCCTGGTTTTGCACTGACTTTCAAGCGCCAGGGCCACCGCACAAGACAAGTACAAACAAGCTCGGAAACAGTACTACAGGGCAGGCGGCACTTTGCAAGTTTTCCACTGGAAAATGAAATCAGACTGCTTGACATTGGAGGAGGCCATTTCACACATTGAGAGAAATCTTCAAGTTAGAAACGACTCAGGCAAAGATGAAGTGGCAAATTTCTGTGGAAAAAATGTTTGCACATTGGAGACCCTATGCCTACAGCAGAGCGACTGTGACTGCAACTGGTTGTGGCTATGGCCCAAAACGCAGTTTTTGGGAATTGGTAGAGATGACTAATACAGTTTTGGGAATTGGTAGAGATGACTAATACAGTTTTGGGAATTGGTAGAGATAACTAATACAGTTTTGGGAATTGGTAGAGATGACTAATACAGAGGAACTTGAAGGTTTTTATGCCTTTTTCATCTCTACTCATAACAGGCAAGTCTTCAGACAGCTTGTGCGGTGGATTCAATGTGCTATTCTTTGAATTTTGTTCCACTCATAACAGGCAATTCTTCGAACAGCTTGTGGGGTGGATTTATTGTGTTTATCATTGATCTCCGTCTCCTGCTCGTAACAGGCAAGTCTTTGGACAGCTTGTGGGGTGGATTCGATAGGTCATACAGAAATAAACTTTGCAAGCTGAGGCGGAACAGCAAAGGCGAGCTAAAAATAACACAAAGCATGAAAATCTATCTAGCATGACAGCCTTACAAAGACCACACGTGGTACTAATGGAGACAGCCCGCTAGCAAGTCATACCCGATTTAGGTATGAATTTGCCGCAAAAGTTTGAATGGTCGTATCTCTTGAAGGAGATGTCGTACAGTAAAAACGGGTCATTTTCGGATGTAGCGAAGAAATTTATATCTAGTAGAACAGAGCCAAAGCAATAATAGCGGCTCTAATCGACACAGTCCGTTTTGAAGGTCAAAACAGAGTGAGAGCTGTAAGTGCAGATTTGCCGCGAAACTTTGAACGGCCATAACTCGGGAAGCAGACCTCCTAGAGCAAAATTGAAGTCATTTTTGGAATCAGTGGGAAAAAGTAGATCTGGTGAGCTAGTCAGAAATAAAATTTTGGGCCTGGATAAAAAAATGATTTTTGAGCACCACCAAAATTGCACTTTTTAGTAGTAGTGATTTTCAACTGGCCATAACTCACGAACGGAAGGGCGTAGCCCAAAAATGAAGTTAGTTTTAAACTCAGCAGGCTAAAATAGGTCTAGAAAACTGCCCCGTGACTCGGTTTAGGCTGGCCATCAAAAGATATGCTCACCAGGGGGCATTGATTTTCGGAAATTTGGACTTGAATATCTCCCGATCCAGGCCGAGTCTAGCCAAACGGACTTTATATTTGAAATCAGCGCCTCAAACTGCATCAGATAGACTACTTTAAAAATAATGTTGAGCAAAAAAAATTTTTTTCGGAAACCTTTGAGGGGGCCAAACCCCCCCGCATCACCCCTTCGATTTTGACCAATTTGTGTGGATTATGTTTGGCCAGTTATGAGCTAACTTTGAAGAAAGTTCCAGGTGGCCCACGCTTCTGTGGCTGGAGTTATGGGCGAATATTCGCAAAAAATGGAGGGTGCATTTTTGTCATTATTGGTACATTTCGGAAAATAACTCGCTAACCAGGTACGATATGGAAAAAGTTGAGTGGGGGATTTAAAGTATTTTGAAATAGCTATCGATTGGTGCGCATGCGAAAGCTGTCGGTTTAGAAATGCGCAAACGGCACACGTTTGAATTTGGGTCGTTAGAGGTCCAAAAAATGGCCAAAAAACGGCTGGCGAGCCAACTTTGAGGGGGTGTAGCTCCGGTTCTAGGGGGGTGTTTTTCTTCTAATAGGCGCCGAAGGTCATCGTTCGTGGTCTAGTTTATGCTCATAAAGTTTTAGCCGGATCGGTGAGATGACCCAACTTGCCTATGGGCCATAGTTAACTAAGCTGACTTTCTCGCGAAATGCATGTTAAGGTTCTTCGGAACATAAGTATACAGCACGAAAAATCAGCGACACCATTGACAAAAAATATGCAAAGTAAAAATATGCAAAATTTTGATATCAGAGTCAATTTGCATATGACTATTGCATATTGGAATTTTGCATGCATATGATATTGCATATGCATACATGCATGCCAAAAACCATGCATATATGCATTGTTTGATATTGCATATTGCATATATGCGTCCAACCGTACTCTCAGCACGAAAAACCGTTTATAGTTTTCTTTCAGGTGTGCAAAACGGGTCATTGTGTTTTTGTGGAAACTCCTTGAAACGCAGAGAGCTATCAGCAGGTGCATATGATTGTTTTAGCATCTGCCCCGGTGAGGCCATCTTCCCTGTGTGTGGAAATGCGTTGCGAATGAGAGTCTTTGATGTGACAATTGGTAAACTCATTAACCGTTTTTCTCATTATTTAGCTTAATGACCAGAATACACAGGCCAACCCAACACCTTTCCTAAGCAATGTTGTGCTATGTAAGACTAATGTCATTACCACCATTACCCATGATTTCAATAATAACAAACGTTGCTTTGTGCAACACATTAAGTCAGAAAAGACAGGTTTATCTGACATACCATTAAAATGCGGGTTGGTCGCATCCCAGTTTCTGACTTGATTGAGCTAAGTTGAAAATCAAGTTTTTGCTTAGAGAGCTGTGCGTTGGTGTTGGCAAAACTAAAACCAAAAATTGGCAATAGGACCAAAACTTTCAACTCGAATTTCTTTCCTACTGACAACAGTTGGGACTTCAAAAGCTGGGGCTTTAGATAACTTTTGAGTAGATTAAGAATCTTTGGTCAAAAATTATTTTTAGTAAAAAATAATTTTCTGACCACATTTTACCGGTCCAAGCTCGACTGGAATCTCCCCTACACAGTTTTTATTTCATAATTATGTGCGCTATCAATTTGCTAAAATAGTGTAGGTACTACTTTAAGAGTTATTCAACCGCTGCAAAGGAATCCCCAATTCGACACTCCGAGGTTTAAGCTGGGGAAAATCGAATTTCTTAACTGAGGGACGAAAATTTTCAACCTGAATTTATTTCTTCCTAACAGTTGGGACTAAAGAAACGGCCTGTTAAATTGCGCTTTAGCCGTATGTAGAGTGTATTGTTTAGCTGTATTGTTGAGTTACTGAGCGGTTGTGTGTATGTGCGTGTTTGTTGTGTTGTGTGCCAGACCAACTAGTAAAAGCCTCCACTCTCCGTTTCATTGGTGCCGAACAGACCCGGGAGCCACCTTCAATCAAGTTCCACTACAACGTACAAGTTCTACTACGAGTCTCGCCTCAAGTCACTGTTGTTTCCAGTCTCCAGTTCCTCGTTTCCATGATCATCAGGCGCAGACATAGCCCATCCGATGCTCACATGACAACACCTACATTTCATGATCGTCTCCAACTTTTACGAGAACAAAACCAGCGTGATCTCAAGCGATGCCAGCTCGACCTACAGCAGCGTACCAAGAGTGGCAGATGGAACAACAACGATGTGATCAAGAGTGGCAGATGGAGCAGCAGCGACGTAATCGAGAGTGGCGAATCGCACAACAGCGCACTGATCGTCTGCTTGCCCAGTACCTGTCTCGACCCCAAGCAGCTCGTATGCGAGAGGAAGAGGCTTTGCTTTCTGGCACTTCAGGTGTCCAAGTCAGCTCGTTAGACACTCCCTTCACTGGGTTAACGGTCGATCCTCCTTTCAGTGGGCGTTCTCCTATCAAGTCTGATCTCTACCTACATCCCGCTGTCCTTTGGTAACGATCGCACTAAGTTTTCGGCTATCATCGATACTGGATCACAGGTCAACGTCATTAATTCTTCAGTTGCTGGTCACACAAAGGCTTACTGGTTGCGTCATGTTCCCCAAAGTCGCACTTTTTGGTCTGTGTTTGGAGATTCCCTTCCCGCTTATGCGATGTTGTGCATCTGTCAGTGTCTACCGATAGTCACCACTGCACTTGCATGTCTTTCGTGGTGAACCCAGCGGCCAAGGCATCTGACCCAGTTCTACTTACTCCTACAAGCGTAGCTCCTCTGGGTTTCCATGTTGCAATTTTCCGAGGCAATCAAGCACTCGATGTTCCTTCTTTGGCAGAAAGCCATTTTCCCAGCGTTCCGGTTGGTATTGTGCAGCAAGCACCTTCTCAACGCTCGTTTTCTGGGGCACACGCGGATGAACCCGATGATGTGGCCTCTGCCGACACTACAGATTCGGCTATGTTTGTGGGTACCCGTCAGGATGTCCAAGATGATTCAGTTGTTGCTAGCTCAGTTTGCTCAGTGAAGGATGGTCCTGTTCTCTTAGATGTAACTAATCAAGAAGAAGTTTTTGGTTTGGAGAAAGAAGATATTTTGCCGTCTGCAGCACTGGCTTTTCCTGATCGAGTTTGTTCCTGTCCATATGTTTCTGGTGTTGAGATGGTCCAGGAGGCAAGCATTGCATGAGGTTTTCAAGATGTTTTCTTGTGGTGATTCTGTGTTCTTTGGCATGGCTAGAAGAGAGAAAGGAAAGAGAAGAGAAAGAATGAGGAGAAGGAAGAAAGATAAAGAGAAAGAGGAAGAGAAGGAGAAGGGGAGAAGAAAGATGTTTTGGGAAAGGAGGAGAAAGATGATGATGCGAAGGAAAGTGCTGAGAAGTAAGAGAGTGTGGAGGATGATGAGGAGAAAGAGGAAAGTGAGAGGAAGAAGACAGGGAATGAGAAGAAGAAGGACGAAGAGAAGGACAGAGAGAAGGTTGAGAATAAAGACAAAGAGAAGAAGGCAGATGGAAAGAATGGCACTTCGTTTGAGTTCGATTCATAGCAAATGCAATCCCATTTCTCCCATGACAAGTCGTCAGGTCAAGGCAAAGGCGCGGAAAGGCCGAAGCGTGGCGCGTAAGCGATCGAGTCAGCACGGCGTCAGTGCAGGGCAGATTTCCGGAGATACCGAGCCAACAGAGGCCGAGCAGTTCCCCCAGTTCGTTTCCCGATTGTCAGGCACAGCGGCGGCCCAGTTGACACTCGTGAGGGGGAGTGATGAAGAATGTTTGATAGTTTGAGTGAGTGTTTGTATTGTTGAGTTACAGAGCGGTTGTGTGTGTGTGCGCGTTTGTTGTGTTGTGTGCCTAGGGATGGGCACGAAAATTAATTTTTGTACTAGTACGAAAATTAAATCGAGGATTTTTAAATTTCGTATCGAATACGAATACGAAAATTAGAGAAATATAGAAACGAAAATTAAACGAATACGAAAATTAAATACAGCTAATACGAAAATTAATTTTCGTTACGAATTTTAATTTACGTTTCAGGTATACCTAGCAATAAATCAGCTGAATTATTAGCAATTTAACGGATTCTAAACATACAAAGGCATTTTTACTGTACCAATGCAATGTCAAAAGCATTTTTGGGGTTGTTGAACAAGTATTATAGAAAGCATTTTAGCTTAGTAACCCAAGGAATTTGTTAATCTTGGTGCAAGTACTGACACTGTTTAGTACAATCGTGCATAGTATTTTAGTCAGTACTTTACACACACAACGGTTGACTGTCCACTTACGGACAATCTCCTGGCTCAAAGCGCATGCTACATACAGTGAAGGTATGTGCACTATAAGCAAGTAGAAGCATTGCTTTACAGTAATGAAAACACGTTAACGTTAGCGAGAAATCGTGCTCTACAGAATTTGTGCACTCAGAACTGATATTTAAGGCTTATTTTTATGCTGAAAGGCCTAAACTGGGCCTAAAATTGCAGTCTAAAACCTACCGTGAAAATACGAAAATTAATTTTTGTGGAATAAAAATGAACTCGTATCGTCGTAACGAAAATTAATTTTCGTACTCGTACGAATATGCATTAGGCATTTTGATTTTCGTATCGACTAACGAATACGAAAATTAAAATAGGCAAATATTGATTTAACGAATACGAAATTCAAACGGATTTAATTTTCGTGCCCATCCCTATGTGTGCCAGACCAACTAGTAAAAGCCTCCACTCTCCTTTTCAATATATAGATATACATTCCACAGTAGTATAGTCTACTGTCTACTGTACTGGTGGGTGTTATTGTTTGTATGTTAAGAATGTCTGGACACTGCCAACGATTGCTACCACATTGATGTGTCTGCATGCACCACAGTGCATGCTCTTGCGATCCCGAAACGAGTTGTTTCAAAGAATGGAACAGCATGCGATGGGTTTCCTTGTGGCATTAATCCCCACCCGGCTTCTCCACCTGGTCCATTCTGTCTTACTTCTGGTGAATTTGCTCCATGTTACGACTACTGCCCATCCTTGCGTAAGTTTTCCTTTCTGAAATCTGGTAGTAAAATAATAGTAAAATTAAGAGCCAATAGTAAAGCGTGTAAGACAAAGTTAAAAAATTAAGTATCAAATGGCGTGAATAGTAAAAGCAGGAGCTATTTTACTAGATTATGGCCAAAATCTTGATCAATTTTGTATAAAGATGTGCGGCTGCACTTTTGTCAGACAAATTTCACGCACTTTAATTTGTAGTTGAAGAATAGTAAAATAAAAGTCGCCTAGTAACACAACAGTCCACTAGCAATGTAATGCGGATAGGTTGTTTAGGCGCCTAGGGTGTACGGTAGCTATATTGTTTGCACTTTGGGATTTGACAAGCGCATACACATCTACGTTTTCAAAGAACCACATGCACAGTAATTCTTGTATTCAAGCGTAAACTTGGTTTATGTACCCAGAAGACAGAGCACAAAATGCACATAAGAACCAAGATATTTATTAATAAAGACTGCATTCGTTTATGAACGGATTCCAGATGGGGGAAAGGGCCATCTTCGGTCACCCACTGAGTTAGAGAGAACCGTGGTTTATTAAAAAGCGGTTGCGCGAAACGGATTCTATTCGTGGTGGTTCAGAATGGCACAAGCCGTCCAACTTCCGAGTGTTTGGCAGAATATACAGTACAATTTTGGTGTGGTGGTAGGCATCCTTGTCCATAAGTACCTATTTAGCTTTACTTTACACAGTCTTGGCAGCCATAAGCTAAAATACTCGCATGCCTATGAACTTGCAACTTATGGTGTTGCAAAATCGTGTGTCCACTGCTGGTGTCTGTCTTCGTGTGTGCAAAGTAATCGATTTCACCTTTTCAGCGTGTCAGAAAATATGTGAGGCCGACATGGCTGGATTGAATGAGATAGTTAGCTACTATCTCGACACCAACGATGTGTCCAAGCTTCCCTTTGGTACAATGAATGACATGAACTCACTTTTAAGTAGTTCATCTTATGGAAGCCGCGTCTGTGAACTTGTGGAAAATACATTCGCGATCGGAGTTCAGCGGGTCTGTCTTCTAATGCACAGTTTGCATCCTGTCACGCGTTCCTTACCTAGAGCCCCTGCGCGGTCCTGGGTCTTTTTGGCGTTTTGACCATGCCCGTCCCGCAAACGCTAAAATCGGCAAAAAATCATACAAAATCGTTTGTGTGCACTACACTTCTTCTGATGATGTAACGAAGCCAAATTGTTATAACAGATTAAAGGAAAGCCTACCTATGGTAGCTTTGGCTAAAGCACAAGCTGTTCAGGTTTTAGAACATGCACATAAACCATCTAAAAACCTAAAATACATGCCTAAAAATTCCATAAAAGAGCAGCATTAAAGTAAAAGAGTAAGTTTTCTGTTTTTTTTTCATTTCAATCCAAACCGTTTCCTATCTCTGCTAACAACAGTCATATGCTATGCAAAAATTAATTAATACACCAATTATTCATATTTATCAATAGGAATTGATCATATTTCAGTGCTTCCTGCAAAGCTTCTGCTTTCTCACTGCCCTGTCCGACCCAACCCATAAAACCAAATTTCGTATGCCCAACCCATGCAAGGGTGTTGTCGCGTCAAGAGGCAGTCCATGAAAAACTCGAACCTCGGTCTGTACAATTGAATTTTAAAAATCGGCTTGGACAATTGCAATGTTGAGGCATTGTATAAAAATAGTTGCCTGAATATGGTTTTATAGCTTATCCGATTGCCTCTAGAATGATGTATTTGGAGTGAAAGATTGATTGCTCATTACTCAACTATATACGTATTTTCTATGTCAAGCAGCCATTTTTCATAAAGGAAAAATCAGCGCTTTGATTGGGCACCCGCATTCAACCAATTTTTTGACTGCTTAGGTCCCAGCTTTCAGGAACAAGAATGTGACCAACAGGCGTAAACATGCGCATAGATTTGGAATCTGCCATTAGCTTGTTAGGATACTACACTCAGTTTTTGTTGTCGGCCGTTAAGTCGAAAAAACGTAAAGAAAGTCGAAAAAACATCGAGACGGTTGAACGTTGAATTGAGTTGTTTTGGGTAAACTACCTGAGAGGTGGTCAAATTACCTGTTTAATAAGCCATGTCACATTGAAATCGGTCTATTAGAGAAAGAGTTATGGTGCTTTGAAGTTGGGACCTAAAGGGAAAATAGTTAAAATAGCAGTATTGAACGGTTGGGCTGTAGGCTAGAAACAATCGGATAGCAAATACCTCTATGTGGTCTACAATGCCTCACGGTTGTCATTGTCTGGGCCGATGTTGTCATCAATTCGGCTGTAGAAGGCAGACGGCTCTTGGCAGGATTCGACTTTTCCAGGGACTGCTTCTTAAGGTTTGCCTCTCAAAATGATTTCAGTGCAAAGCACGGGCAGCTAAGTATGCGGCAGCAGAACCATTTATTGCCAAGCAGATTGCTGACCAATGCAAGGACAAGCCTGAATGTAAAGAACCGATTGAATATCAGTATAAAACATTGCTGCCCAAACTGACCGATGCTATTCCGACGATCTGCAACGTAAGATTTCAAATCTTGATCAAGAGGATTTTAGGCATTTACAGCGTTAGACAGTCGCCCTATGAAATAACAGTATTGTTAGTATTTTATTACAATCAGGTACGTACTTGATGCACAATCCTACACACAGGGTGGCTAGTATTTCTGCTGAGTGGAGGTAATTTTGAAGTCTTGAGGGGGCTGATTACTATTGTTTAGTGTTTAGTAGGGATTTTCCGGATGTGTATGTGTATGTGTATATACATTTACTGTCAAATGTGTATGGTAATTTGGGTATACACATTCAACAAAACAATGTGTATATTTGTGTATGTGCGTTATACAGAAAATGCAAATTTTTCGTAGATTTTGAGCCACAAATGCTAGAAAAATGAAATCTCTACTTGAAAACAAGGATAGATTTGAAATTGAGTCACTTTAGGCCATTTATAGGCTTTATGAGAATACATATCTACTGTTTATTACTGCAGGCAGAACGTCGAAATTTCACGATTCTGCTCCAAACTTTATTGACTTTTGCTCATCCAAAATTCACATTGTGAGCACTGTTTGTGTATGGTAATGTGTATCGGAATTTTCAATGTGTATGTGAATGTGCATGTGTATACACATTCAAAAACAATGTGTATTTTTGTGTATGGTAAATGTGTATGTGTACACACATTCAAAAACAATGTGTATTTTTGTGTATGGTAAATGTGTATGTGTATACACAAACAACAGTAGGGCTGATGGTGGGTAGCGGCGGCCCGATGTTTTTAGCAAAATCAAGTTTTTGAAAAATATATTGAAATAAGCTATATTTTGAGCTCATTTACAATGCAACTAAACTAACCATTTCAAATCATTCCTGAGGGGTAGGGTCAGCTTGAAGGCACAAGTGGTAGCCTAAACGGAAACCAAAACCCTTCAGCCGGCCCCTTTGTTCAAGTCTGGCGTAAGAATCGACACCATACCCTATAGTAAACATGGGCTAGCAATTCGGCTGAGGGGTGGCAAATATTCAAATCATGAGGGGAGCTGAGGGGGTAGCGTGTAATTGTACCCCTCAAATTATACTGTTTGCGCTGCTGTATCGGTGGATTTGACAGAAGAGCTGTAACTGAAGCCGTTCTAATTCTAGACCTATTGCATCTTCTTTGGATAAGGAGAGGATTACTACCTAGGTCTACCAAGTCATATCCTGTCAGCATGCTGGCTGATCAGAAACTATCGAAAGCTGGGTTTGCTCTTTATGATTGGTTGGTTGAATGCATGTACTGTAGCTGGTTTGGGCCAGGTGGAGTTTTGCCGCCCATTTTTACAATACTCTAAATCGCCGGAAAATGCGTTTTTAGCATGTTTTAATCAATACTAATGGAGGCTAGAAATCGAAATTTTAAGCAGCTAATTAAGATTGATGAGCGAAACAAGCTAAAAAGTCTAAAACTCTAAGCATAGAATGGTAAAACGGCCTCTGAAAGCCCCTATAGTACATTTATGTTGGTTGGCTTGATTGCTTAGCGGTTTTATATATCTTATCTTATCTAACAAATAAAGGGCTTCTTCTTCTGAATTGAAATCTAAAACACTAATACGTACACACAGTAGCAGATCAAATGTTACTGTTGTCGTGGATACTCACTGACAATAGGTCTGTACTGTAGGGTTCTGTACAAACAATACTGTAGTGTGGTGACAAGCCTTGTAGTGGCTGGCAGTGAAAGAAGGGCAACGTCCTAGATGACGATTCACGGGGGTCACGAAATGGATCATGAGTCTGATCGTAGGCCATATGGCTCTGTACCTACATGCGACTGAATTGAGTCACCTTTCAAACGAGCATGTTATTTGGAAATACAGCCGTTTTCTCCCCAGATCAATAAAAGTATAATAGTTTTCGCAGAACATCTCGCTAACCAGCTGTGAGCTGGACACGGGAGTACCAGAATATGAAAGGCCATTGGAACAGCTACAAAACCACATGCGAGTCGGGATTATAGCTTAAGAAACGAATGAAAGGTGATCGTTTGAATGGAGACTGTCGGGCACGTGAAAATGAGCCCGAAAATGCTGCCGACCCAACTTTGAGGGGGTGTAGCTCCGGTTCCAGGGGGTTGCTGGTGGCCGGGCATGCACCGTTGGTCTTCGACTGTGCACTATTTTAAGAGATATTAATATCAGCTAGATCTGCGAGATGACCCTGCTTGCCCCCTCTGTGCGGCACCAAAGCTGACTTTCTGGCAAAATGCATCTTAAACATAAATGAAGGGGTAGCAGAAAAAATCTAGCTAGTGAACTTCAATCGTTGGAAAGATGAAATGTGAAAAGCTAAGACGAACTGACAACAAACAACCGAGTTAAGTCAAAGGTGCATCTGAAGCCCATCGTCACTGTGCAGTAAACAAATTCGCGATATTTTATCCAACTTAGAATATTTTATGCCATACCCAATCAAAGTTCTAATACCCATACCAATGCAACAATAAGATTGCAGCATCGACCTCAGGCATGGTTACTGTTGTTTGTGTATACACATACACATTTACCATACACAAAAATACACATTGTTTTTTCAATGTGTATACACATACACATACACATACACATTGAAAATTCAGATACACATTACCATACACAAACAATACTCGAAATGTGTAATTTTGTGTATGTGTATATAAACAGCAAGAGTCGGTAAAATTTCGAACAGAATCGTAAAATTTCGATGTTGTTGCTGCAGTAATAAATGGTAAGATATCATGATAAAGCCTTCAAATGGCCTAAGTGACTCGATTTCAAAGCTATCCAAGGTTTAAAGCAACATACATTGAGAGATTTTGTTTTCCTAGCATTTATGGCTCAAAATCTGCCAAAAAATTTGCATTTTTAGTACAATACACATACACAAATATACACAAAAATACACATTGTTTTGTTGAATGTGTATACACAAATTACCATACACATTTGAAGGTAAATGTGTATACACATACACATACACATACACAAACGGAAAACCCAATACCAAACAACAGTAGGCATGGTCAACAATTCTAAAGTCATCATACCATACTGTTACTACTACGTTGAGGGTAACGGTTACGACGTGCTCTGCCTATGCCGACGGCCATGTCTACGTCAGCGCCCATAAAGCCTTGCGCGAGCCCGTGCAAGAAAGCGCAGGAAAGAACTCGATGATGGTTTGCGCAGTGTTGTGGAAGCTGGCTATAATGGAATAGACAGTACAAGCCGATTGATAATGCGACACACCCTCTCAGATGTTGTAGTTTTTATTGTTGTTGTTGTTGGCCTTTCAGAGGTCTCACGAAGCATTTGTAGAAGCATAGCAAGCGCATCCAGTGTGGTGGTTGTCTTTTGTAGCTGGTTAGTAGCTCCATGTGGGGTGATTACATTTTGAGTCGTGTTCGTAACTTCAGTCGCTGCAGCAGTTGTTGTCTTGACCAAGCCCGCTGTGCCTGAATACCTGAGTATAGCACACAGTTGATTCATTTGATGACGCAAAGCTTTCATTTGACAAAGGTGCTGAAGGTGCTCCTGCATCGAATAACAGAAGATTATACCTGATGCTTGAGTGACCATCTTAGTTGTTGCTGACTTATGTGGATCACATGTTTCATTCTGCAGATGCTTATGAACTGCACCCTGTGTGGTGGTTAAGTTTCCAAGCTGGTCAGTGATTGGACCCAGTCGAGTGGTTAGATTTTGTTGACTGTCGGTGTCTTCAATCTCAGCAGCAGTTGTATTTACTGCTGTGGTTGTATTCACAATTGAGCCCAGTGTAGCTGAAATCCCTGCAACATTGAATAAGTTCAGAAGTTGGCTTATCAGTCGTCTGCCAGCTCTTTCCTTACCCAACAGCACTAAAACGGCGCTTAGTTGGAGAAAATGCATAGCCATTATAGAGCCGGAACACTGGGGCATTAGATTTTGTGGCTCTAAGGGCAAGCTGTTTCAGGGAGACAATTCATTTTATTCAAAGTGTTTATGGTGCTATTCTGCAGCTGTTGTCAGTAGAAGAGAACAGAAATATTTTAGAAAGCCATGCGGAAACCAGAATTGCTACGCTTCTGCCTACATGCTATTAGCTAATTCGTTAGAGACAAGCAACCATTACAAATTGCCATCTGAGATTGATAGGATTGATTGTGCAATACTTCAGAAAATTGGATTTTTCAATTTCTAGAATGATTGCAGGCAGAAAATTTAACATGGGCAGGTGTCACAAAACGGGCTCATTGAAAATTTTGGTCAACAGTTCTTTGCTAAATTTATCTCTCATAGCTATTGTTTTTGTTAAATATTACATTCTACCAATGCCTTCGTTTTAGCACTTCAAGCCAAATTGCATTACGAAACTGTTGTAGCTGACTTTGTAGACTGTCTGGCTGACTAGCACACCTGAAACAGCCGTGAATTTCAAAACAAGCATGGTCTGTATCATACTTGACCTTTCAGCGCTGGCGCTAATTCCAATTGTCTGTATTGCTGATTTGGTTTTTGGCCATAGCAATTTGCAAATGCAAACAATGGCATGAATCATTGCAATTATACTGGTTCCAATCCAGAAATCCAACAGACCACCGATTTCTCCAAGAAAGCCTTCCCATGTTTGAGCTGGCTTAGTGTGGTACTCCATACAAGTTGACTATAACGAGATACATGTCGTGTGAGTGTGTGTACATACATCGTATGTACGTATAATTGTGCGCATGCGTTTCAGGTGTGATTCTGATATTTGCATACAGTGGTGTTTTATAGAGCTGTCACCCCGCGCTAGAATTAGGTGTCAGCTCAGACTGTAAGGCCGTAACGGGTGAGCCGCCGTGATAAGCCATTCTGCCTACTTGTCCGTGCCTATTGCTGTTCCCTAGCCTTGATACTTGTTACCGTGCGGATGTCTAATTAAACCGCATTTGCTGCTCAGCCACTACGCTCGGATATCTGTGCCGCTCCTATACCACTCGCACCGTAACACTGGCAGACGATCGGTGAGGATTCGATTCAGCACTCAGACGTCTGCATCACTCAACAACGGCGATCAATTTAAACTCACCAACCGTGTCAGAAGAACAGGAGTGCTATCGAAGGATAGTACTTCCTGCCACCTACTACTCTTCGCCAAATCTCAGACGTCACCTTCCAGCAAACAGGAAAGCTATCGAAGGGTAGTTCTTCCTGTCACCTGCTACTGTGTTTGAAGCAGAAGTACCAATGGCTGATGACAAGCACCCACATCCAAACCAAGCCCTTGGTCGTTGGACAATTGCAGAGGTACCTCCATTCTGGCCGCTGGGCAGTCCAGAACCATGTTCATGGGATGACTTCATCTCTGAGATGGAACTCTGGATCGACAGTCAGAAAGCCAGAGCCGGTGTAGCCATGACAGACAACCAGCGCAATTTGGCCATCACTAGCCTGCTAGGACCCGATGTGTTCAACCGTTTCCGAAACAGCACTGCATTGGACAGAGCCACCACGCCACATCAGTAGTACAAAGAAGCACTCAACCAGCTGTTCAAGGTCAAATGATCGACAGTTCAGGCCTACAAAGATTTCACATCCATCACACTACTCCCGGGAGAAACGGCCAATGAACTGTTGTGTCACCTCAGAAAAGCTGCTAAGGAGTGTGAGCTGGAAAACAAGACCATCGACTACTTCATCGCGCTGCAGATGGTGTGTGCAATCGGCAATGTCCACCAGCTGGTTCAGGAACAGCTACTCAGCCGTGCAGAAGCCAACCTGGAGGAATTCTCCAATGTACTACACGCTGCTGAGACTGCTAGGGCAGATCAGACAGCCATTGCGGAAACATCAAACACCCTCCAAGTTTCCAGGTCCTCTGTTTCTGCTATTCATAAGTCAGCTAGAAGCAAGACACCTATCAAGAAGAACAATGGACAGCAACCATCACCGCAGCAATCGCGCAATCAACCTCAGAAGTCTAACGCCAAGTGTGGATGCTGTGGCTACAGTCTACATACATCGCGGAAGCAGTGCCCAGCCCATGATCAGACATGCAACTTCTGTGGTATCAAAGGACATTTCCAGACCGTGTGCCATCAGAGGACCCGTCAGCGAAATGTTTCAACCAAATCAGTGGGTTCAGTCTCAATCGGTGCAGTGAAGCAGGCCTTCCAGATCACGGTGCAGCTTCAACCACCACAACAACCTGCTCAACTGCTCACCTGTGCTGTTGACAGCCAAGCCGACATATCTGGTATTCCAGAACTGCTGGTACACCAGATCTTCCCTGGCATCCAGACAACACCTACTGATTGCAGATTGCGCAACTTCGATTGCAGCAGAATCAATGCCACAGACGTTCTGAGGACGTTTCCATGCACAGTCAGCTACTCAGGCCGCTCAGCTCAAGCTCTCTTCTATGTGCTTCCACCCCAGTGTTCTCTTCTCCTGTTTTGGGCAAGGACTGCATTCAAGCACTGGATCTACAACTCTCTGGTGGATCTCTTTCCATCAAGACACTACAGGGTCAGTCAGCAGGGACACATCGACCACTCTCACGTTCAGTCTCTACTCCAAAAGACCACAACCAAGTGATCACTCAGCAGTACCCTGCGCTTCTCAGTCCAGAGATGGGACTCATCCCAGACCTTGTGCATCGCATAGAGTTGGAGCCAGACTTCCAGCCATATGAGTCCAAACTCAGGTCGATTCCACTCTATCGCTATGATGGAGCACTCAAGGCCATCCAGGAGTTGGCAGATTTGGGCATCTGGACCAAGGTGGATTGGCAACAGTGGTCAACCCTCTGGTTGCAGCTGACAAACCAGATGGCTCAGTTCGTGTAACCACTGACTTCACACATCTCAACCATTACGTGAACCCAGTTCGATTTCCACTACCTAACATCAGGGACGTGCACCAGCATCTTTCCAAGTCAAAGATCTTCACTACCTTGGACCTCGTCAAGTTCTACCACAACATCGCTCTGCATGAGGACAGCAAGTCACTCACTGCTACCATCACACCACTGGGTTTGTTCCAGTACAACCATCTACCCATGGGATTGTGTGATGCAGGTGCTGCTGCCCAGAAGTTCATCTTTGAGCTACTGCAGGACATTCAGGGATGTATCCCCTATGTAGATGACATCATTGCGCATGCTCCTGACCAGGCAACTCATGACCAGACTCTTCACCATGTTTTGGAGAAGTCACATGATGCTAACCTCCGGCTCAATGTGAAGAACTGCAAGTTCGCTCAGTCTGAGGTCAAGTTCCTGGGTCGAGTGGTATCGTTTGGTTGCATCAGACCAGCCAAAGAGATTTTGCAGCCCATCCTCAACTTTCCTGTACCAACAAACAAGAAGGAAGTTCAGTGTTTCCTCGGTATGCTCAACTACCAGTCTGAGTATATCCCTGAGCTACATCAGCAGGCAGAACCGCTCAGAGCTCTCACACACAAGGCACCAAGCAAGTCCGGCAAGATCCCAAGAAACTATGTTGAGTTTCTCTGGGGTCCTCAACAGCAAATAGCCTTTGATGCACTCAAAGCAGCTGTGTCAGTGGATCTTCAACTGGCTCTGTTTGATCCCAACAGACCAACGATCCTGACAACTGACGCCAGCGACTGTGGAATCGGTGCCACGCTCAGCCAAATCCAACCCAATGGGAAGGAATGACCAGTGGCTTATGGTAGCCACACACTCGACGAACGCCAGAGGGATTACTCAGCCAGTGAACAACAAGCTCTCGCCGCCATGTTCTTTGCTGAGTACTGGGAAAAATTCCTTCTGGGCCATCACTTCACTCTCAGGACTGATCACCAGGCACTCACTTCACTGCTCAAGCAACGTGGCAAGGGCCATCAAAGCGCCAAGTTCGAGCATTGGTTCGAACGCTTAAGCGTGTTCAACTTCTCAGTTAAACACATGCCTGGCAAGTCCAACATTGTCACAGATGCTCTCAGTCGCATCCCTGAGAAGCATGTCAATTCTGCACATGATGGTGTGCAGGATCCCTTCATTCGCGCTCTTCATGCTGTGGCCGAGACACCCAAAACCCCAACTTGGAAATGCCTCCAGCAAGCTACTGCAAGGGATCCACTGCTTCAGCTGGTCACCCAGCACCTCAAGCAAAGCACCCCAAGTCTCACCTTCCTAAGTCTCTGCACTCCTACAGGTCAGTGTGGGAATCGCTCACTGTGGAAGATGGATGCATCTCTCGCGAAGGCTGGGTCGTACTACCCCAGACACTGTGGCACCAAGTTCTTCAGCTTGCACACAAGGGACACCCAGGCATTGATCGAATGAAACGCCTGCTTCGCATCAGCTACTGGTGGCCTGGCATGGACTCTCATGTGATGCACACTGTCAAATCGTGCCAGCCATGCAAGCAGAGCTCCAAGTCAACGCCAAGGACCAAGGTTCCAGTCCAGGAGCGACCAAGACCCACTACACCTTGGACTGAATTGGCTATCAACATTACCGGTCGATTCGCCAATGCTCCTGATGGTCGCGGCTACTGTGTAGTGCTCATCGACTACATGTCAAGTTTTCCAGAAGTGCTTTGGACTGAGGACACCAGCAGTACAACCATCATCAACTGGCTCACTGAACTGTTTGCCAGATATGGTCATCCTGCGCAGATTCTCAGTGACAACGGTCCCCAGTTCACCAGCCACGCATTTGTCAACTTCTTGACCAGCAGAGGCATTCAACACATGTGCATCACTCCATACAGTCCAGAACACAATAGATTGGTTGAGAGATTCAACGGCACTCTCAAGGGCGTTATCGAAACGCTACCTCCCAGTCCAAATCGTCATGTTTGGGATGCTGCAGTGCTCGAATTTCTTGCCACCTATCGTTCCACACCTACCGCTCAGAGCAAGAGCCCTGCTGAGTTGATGTTTGGCACACAAGCACGATTACCATTCCAGTTTGCTCAGCCGATTGCCAAGCCAGAGCCTACTGCTGCTAGCACACAACCCAACCCAGTGCACACTTTCCAAGTGGATTGCCGCCTCATTGGCAGAATTCATTTTCCTGGTCCATTTCGGAGGGGGGAGAAGGTTCGTGTGAAGAAGCCGGCAGTCCAAGTTTGCAAGGGTCAATCGCCATACACTCAACCACTGACCATTGTGGAAGTTTTGGGCTACTGGACCTACAGCCTTGAGGATGGACAAGTTGTTAACGCCAGAGGCTGCAAACATCATTACAACATGCCTTTTGCCTCCGATGATGAGCAACAACAGTACACAAACCGTCAAGCTGGTCGGGCTGAAGTAGGATACGGTCCGCAAACGCCTCAGCAGCATGCGCAGCCTAGCCAGTCGCCAGCTCATTCAGCAACACCATTCTTCACACCTCCGCAGCAGCAACGCTACAACCTATGCGACCGGCGGAACATTCAAGCTCCCAAACGCCTGATCTTTGATAAATGACTGCTGCCATTGTTTTGTAACTTATTGTACCGCCGGCTCATCACTCTTCTCTCTCTCTATGGAAGAGGGGGGTGGTGTCGTGTGAGTGTGTGTACATACATCGTATGTACGTATAAGTGTGCACATGCGTTTCAGGTGTGATTCTGATATTTGCATACAGTGGTGTTTTATAGAGCTGTCACCCCGCGCTAGAATTAGGTGTCAGCTCAGACTGTAAGACGGTAACGGGCGAGCCGCCCTGATAAGCCATTCTGCCTACTTGTCCATGCCTATTCTGTTCCCTAGCCTTGATACTTGTTACCATGCGGATGTCTAATTAAACCGCATTTGCTGCTCAGCCACTACACTCGGATATCTGTGCCGCTCCTACACCACTCGCACCGTAACAATACATATGTAAAGCAAAAGTATATGCCAACCGATTTGAATCAATCGTTTCTGAACAAAACATAGAAAAGTAAAAAGTCTGCTAGGTTATTTTGTGTCTCAGACCCTGTATTTGACGTGCTGGGGAGCTGAGTGGAGCGGGAGGCTTGAAAGGACAGTAAGCAAAGAAAGTTCGACTTCTTGCAAAGATAAATGTTATTTGAAATACGTTTTGGTGAGAGACTATTTCTCATATTGTATATAGAGAATTATTAGATAAAAATCCTAATAGACGCACAGTTGGTCAGAGAGGGTAAGGTCAGAAAGTCGGATGGTGTCCAAACCCCTGAGACCCTCTTTGTCAATGTCCCTCTTTGTAGAAATTTTCTCAATACGGAATGTTTGTTAAAGCCTCCGGAACCGGCCTACCGTTCTCTAATGGTTCATTAGTTACTGTACTGATAAATGAGTTAAATGGTTCAATTAATGTTAGTGAACAGAGCTATGATTTCGAAACAGGGTGTCCCAATCAATCTATAATCCATCAATGTACAGTGTAGATAAGTATGAAGTAAACCTGGTTAATGGTGCTCATTTTTTCTGCAAAACATTTTAGGACACACTGTTTGTCTGTTTAGAGACGAACCTGTTTGAGGAAAACTGATGTTGCATGCTGTAATGATTGCACACCAACCCCATTAACTATCTTAGTATTGGCTGTCATGGAAATATGACTACAGTTTGACTCCATACACTTATCTTTGCAAGCCTGAATTTCGGTTCCTGCCGTGCATGTGCTTGAATCACACAAAAAATCGTTGATATGGTGTCGATTCGTAGAAAAAAAATGTCCATGGCACACAGCTGCAATTGGAGTGCTGGTAAATTGGAATGGTGCAATTTTGAATGCACATTTCTAACTCAAGATTGGTATAGCAGCTGAAAATATAGTATTAGCAAGCACAATAAGGCACTGGTCACGACGACAATGACAATGACAACAACAATAATGATGATGATGATGATGATGATGATGATGATGATGATGATGATGATGATGATGATGATGATGATGATGATGATGATGATGATGATGATGATGATGATGATGATGATCAACCTCAACAACTGAATTACATAGTAGCAAAAGTACTGTGTTTGCGCTGAGGAGCGGTCCAAAAATTTTGATGTCATGGCGATTTGAACAGATTTCTTTTGACCAAGTTCGCCTATGATTGACATTCCATAAAAGGAGAGCACAACAGGTTTCCTTTCTCCTGTCAACTCGAATATAAGGCCATTTTGTTGTTGATTTACTTTCGAGATGAAATAGAGATCATAGACTGGTATCTTGCACTTATCTGGAAACCTGCAACATACATGTAAGTGGGCTGCAGTTGGCAAGTATATTAGTGCAACTGCATTTCGTTAACAAATTATAAACTGATCCTACTTTATCAAATAAACAACAAGCCAGCGTTTCTTTTCTCACAGTTACTCGCCAGTAAGACTGCAGTGGCATGCCTTGCGTTTTTTTAGTATGTTTTCTGTATAATCCAAAAAACGGTGGCCTGGGAAAACGTGGTAAACCATAAAAATTCGAGCGCAAATACCATTTTTGGCAATTCGTAATTAAAGAATAGCCGTTTTGTGTTTACAGCTGGCCACTTTACCAACTGTATTTAGTAACAGTAAAGGAAAATGGTTATAAAATAACAGTACTGGTATATTCGGCTTTTTAGCGATTTTTGAAGCATGCTTGTTTAGTACTACACGCCCCAAAGTTTATGCTAAGGCCTCCCAAGCACTCTCCCCTTCAGAGATTGTCCTGTTAGATGTATGATGTCCTCACACGTTTGTCCTTTTGCACTTGCTGGTGTAGCAGAGTGGCACTATGTTTGACAGCAAAATTGAATGATTGAAAGTTGAGGGGTTCATCTTCAAGTGATAACGTGAAACCAGTTGAGCAGACACCTTCTCAATTACATCTTGTAAAGTCAGGTTCAATGCCCTGTAAATCTAGAGTAGAGTAAAATAGTTTTAAAGATATTAACTATTTTATACATACACTAGGCTATTGACACTAGACTAGACTCATTATTTAGTTTTATTTGGTTCCCGAACTTTGGTTTGATATCCAGTCTTTCCATGCTTTGATGCATCCCAGCCCTAACGGTTTGTATGTCACAGTCACTTTCTAAAACTATCCATTCAACATACACATTCTCAACATGAACTATGTTTCTTCTGATAACAGTTGTACTAAGTTGTGGAACAGTTTACCCGATAGCGTGGTTCATCTTAATCTGTTAAATATACTGTACCTGGTTGCCTGAATGAGCCACCCAGGCTCAACTACTTTCATGTAGCGGCTTGAATAGTGACAAGCTCTTCTGTGTGTTATATTGTTCATTTCTAACCATACAAATGCTTGCCTTGGTGAAAGGCGGCTTTTAGGACATTCGTGCATTAATAGCTCAATGTCTACTGGATTAGGTGGTAGAAGATTAGCCAATTCAGGTAAAATCTCAAGCAGCAATTGGCTCTCTGATGGAATTTCATAGCTGAACCGCTTATACAACCGCTCTTCGTATTTCTCTCTAATTCTTTTGCTGGCAACTTTCTGTGAGTATTCAACTGTCAACAAGTAACCTTTGGCATTATTCACTCTTATTGGCACATGGTTAGTTCCACAAAAATACACTTCACTCTCCTTTATAAGTTTCTTATAGTTTGAATGTCCCAGCTTCATCAGTGATATAAATGAATCTAATAAAGGATTCTCCACATAGCTGAAGTTCACATAAGTATTGTAGTTAAACCAGAAGCCAACCAGATCTGTTGCATTTCTAAAGTTGTCAAATGTAATTGATTTGAATTCATACAGTATGTAGTTGGTTTACTAATTTGTGTTTGCCGCGTTGTACGGTATTGCTGCATTGTCGTCTTGAGAATGTGTCTGGGCTTGCTCTGACCCAGATTTGGGTCGTCGATGTGGTACCGGCAGTGGTAGTTGGCAGTTGAGAGAGTGTTGGTGTTGGTTTGTCAGAGAGCGCCAGTAAAAGCTGTTGGCAAGTCTGTGTCGGGCACTTGCTTAGGTCGTCGCGGACCCAGAACAGACGCGAAGAAGCCCAGTCAGTGCAACTCCAGTCAATTGGGCCACAACATCACAACGCCAGTTTTCCCACAAGTGGTGCAGAAGCGTAGCGGAACCTAGATGGCACCGACACAGAAGCGCCAGCCCAGCAAGTCAGCCAAGCCTACTGCCAAATCAGCTGCCACTCCAGACACTCATCAGTGAGTTAGTTTAGTTAGTTTCAGTGCTACGTACTAGTTTATGTGCAATGGATAGCGCAACCCCAGATGCACCGTATGCTAATACTAGAGGACGTAGAACGTTTCTGCTAGAGCAGCGCAAGCAACTAGAGCAAACTATCGCGGTGCTTGTAAAGTCAGTACGTGAGTGCGCGCATCGCATTGCAAACGAGACAGGTTTGGCCGAGAGCAGTGAGTTTAGACAGCTAGTCACGCAGCTCCGTACAGAGGCCGCAAACGCTCAGTCTACCTTTTATTCTTTACGGTCTGATTTACCACCTCTCTTGTTTGAGGATGAGTCTGCAAAGGCTGATTTCGAGTCATTTCTCCAGAAAGGCTCGGTCCTACTAGACGAGGTGAAAGACACTTTTGTAGACTTTAGCAAGCGTTTTATTTTTACTCAAGCACCTGGTGCAATGAGTACGGCCTCTAGTTTATCTAGTACGTCCGACATGTCCTCGTTGATTACTCTAATGCAGCTTCAGTTGCAACAGAGCATCAAACAACAGGCGGAGAGTGAGCGCAGACACTCTGAGCAGATGACTTTTTTGCAAGCGCAGCACGCCCAGTTAGTGAAAGAGTCTGAAGAGCGGTTTAAGCTAGCTATGTGCAGTTTTGAGAAGTTAGCGACAGACCAGACTCAAGCTCAGAGTGCTCAGGTTGTGCGCTGCCTCCAAGAAGTCGCTAATTTGAACCAGCGATTGGACGGTAATTTAGCTGCACCTACAGTAGCCACTGCGGGCAGAGGCCCAGGCCATAGCAATCAGTCTAGTGAACCTAGTGTTCGGCTACCTAAACTAGAGCTGTCTCATTTTTCGGGCGATGTTTTCGAGTGGCGCGCATTTTGGGCTAGTTTTGAGCAATCTGTGCATAATAATAGTTCGCTTTCGCGCAGCCAAAAATTTACGTATTTACGTTCAGTACTGAGTGGCGCCGCGGCGAGCGTGATAGCCGGTTTAGCAGTTACTGACGAGTCGTACATGCAGGCAGTGGATTTGCTCAAAAAGCACTATGCCGACGAGAACGATCTTATTTCTGCGCACTACAGCGCTCTAGATCAGTTAGCCGCTCCAGCCGATACCTACGATAGTCTGCAGGCTTTTTACATGGCCATAGAAAAGCATGTACGTGGCTTGGAACAGCTCAATCAGACTGCGGGTGGACAGCGCTTTTTAGCAGAGTCACTTACTAAGAAGCTCCCAGCACGCCTTTTGAAGGAGCTTGCAGCCAAATTGCACGGTGAACCTGACCGTCTAAAGTGTCTGAGAGAGTTTTTATTTGCTGAGCTTCAAGCGGTCAAGTTTGTGCGCCAATTTGGGACCGGTTTTTCTAAAGATGGTCTGACCCCCAAGGCAGGAGCAAAGTCTCAGCAGCCAGTTAGCACTACGCACGCGCTGTCGGTTCGAACTGTACCAAAGTGCATTTTTTGCAAAGAGACGCACTACCCAGACCAATGTGCTTCCTATTCTGATTCTAAGAGCAGATTTGAGTTTCTGAAGTCCAATAAACTCTGTTTTCGCTGCTTAAAAAGTCAGCATTCTGCAAATTCGTGTCCTAATCAGAAAAGGAAATGTTTTCACTGCCAGTCTTTGAGTCACCATCGCTCTTTGTGCCCTCAGAAATTTGGTCGTATCACTGAGAATCAGAAAGGCAGAGAGGCAAAACCTCGAACTGTTACCCGGTCTCTAGCTACTATTGAGACGGCCCCGGGGGAAGACGCAGCGATAGAAAGAAGGACGGGCCCCCCTACAGTAGGTCAGTCTGCCTCTTTGGTTGCGTCAGCCGAAACTACAGTATGTACAGCTACCAGACCGAAGCAACAGGCCTTGTTGTTGACTGCGTTAGCCTTTATTTACAATCTAGACACTAAGGCCAGACAGAAAGTGCGATTATTACTCGATTCAGGCAGTCAAAAAACTTTTCTGTGCAGCAGTATCAGTGATCGATTGAATCTGTCGCATCTTGAGAGAGATGTCTTTTCTGTTGCAGGATTTGGACAAAGGCCCAGATACTGTAGGGCACCGAGAGTTCAGTTTGGGCTTCAGCTGCAAGATGGCTCTTTTAATACGATCGAAGCCACGCTCTGCAATTTCATAACGCAGCCTATTCAGCGTCACCCTATTTTGATTTCAGATTTTCCGACTTTAGCCAAGTACAAATTGGCCGATCCAGTCGAGAATCAGGGCGAGTCGTCCCCAGTCGACGTCCTATTGGGAGCTGACTACTTTTTTCAGATTATTCACATGTCTCCTCTAGTGCAACTTAGTGATTCGCTATTTTTAGTCAGTACTCGGTTGGGCTACATGCCAGCAGGTTCTTTGACAGCAGCCGGGTTGCCAGCTTCTCAGTGCACTAGTTTGTTTACCTCTGTTTACAGTGTCAGCTCCACAGACCTGGACGTGGCCTTGGATCGACTGTGGAAGCTAGATTCAGTCGGTATCACAGAATGTGGTCAGACCACAGACGACGAAATTGCTCAAGAGCAGTTTAACCAGACCGTGCAGTATTTGCCTTCAGAAAGCCGGTATCAAGTGCACTACCCGTTTCGGTTTCAGGAGGTAGAGATTCAGAACAACTACTATTTGTCTCTACACCGGCTTCGGTCTTTGCTCAGTCGTCTGCAGAGCAATCCAGATCTCCTCAGCCAATATGACCGTGTTTTGCAGGAGTACCTGGAACTGGGCATCATAGAGGAAGTGCATGACAGACACCAGGACAGCAACGTACAGTACTACATTCCGCATCACTGTGTGGTCAAATTGTCTAGTGATACCACAAAGTTGCGCCTTGTTTTCGATGCGAGTAGCAAGGCCCGCCGTGAGTTTAGCAGTTTGAATGACCTACTGTATTGCGGCCCGGTCGATATGCAAGACATTTGCGGTTTGTTGTTCAGGTTTCGCTTTGGCCGCATAGCACTGCTGAGCGATTTAGAAAAGGCCTTTCTACAGGTGTCTGTCACTCCTTCACAGAGAGATTTTACTCGGTTTCTGTGGGTCAAAAATTTGGCAAATCCGAGTCCAGATCCTTCTAATTTGAGAATTTTTAGATTCGCTCGAGTCAGCTTTGGGATCGTCAGCAGTCCCTTTTTGCTCGCGGCGACTATCCGCCACCATATGCTACGGCCGGATCTTGTTTCAGACGTTTCGCGCCGGATAGTTGATAACATTTACGTGGACAATGTTTTAGTGGCGGTGGATGAAGTCTCAGAGGCTCACAGCTTTTACGCTCAGTCTAAAAAGTTGTTTTCTCTAGCTGGCATGAATCTCAGACAGTGGATTTCAAACGCAGATTCCTTTTTAGCCCAGCTGCCAGAAAAGGACTGTACTCAGAAACGTACTGTAAAGCTTTTGGGTCTGTTTTGGGACTCTAAACAAGACTTGCTTTCGTTGGCCCCGCTTACGTTTTCTGTTTCAGAACCTCTGACCAAAAGAAAACTGTTGTCTATAGTTTCTAGCTTGTACGACCCTCTGGGCTTGGTCTGTCCCCTAGTTACCTTAGCGAAGGTGCTGATTCAAGAGTTGTGGCAGGCAAAGATTGACTGGGACACCGAGCTTACAGAGGAGTGGTCAGTGAAGGGCAAGAAGGCATTGTCTCGTTTGTCAGAAGCAACAGAAGTCAGAGTTCCACGTATGATCGCGCCCATGACTAGCTCAGATTCTATTCAGTTACACTGTTTCTCAGATGCGGGCAAGCGATCATACTGTGCTCTTGTTTACGCGCGGGTGGAGGCAGTCGATTCAGACGCAATTTCTACATCTCTAATGTTTGCCAAAAATCGACTGGCCCCAACCAAGCAGCTTACACTTCCCAGACTAGAGCTAATGGGAGTTTTGCTAGGTGTACGTCTTCTGAAGTTTGTTTCTTCTCAGCTTCGAGTTTCGATCCAGTCACAGTATCTGTGGACCGATTCGGAGTGCGTCCTCAGTTGGTTGCACTCAGATCGGGTCCTTCCCAAGTGGATACGCAATCGAGTTCGAGAAATAACTGACTATCCAATGGTTGTTTTCAGGTCGGTTCCGGGCAAGGACAATCCCGCAGACGTGCCGACTAAGCCTGAATTTTATCCAGATTTGCCAAATAACCAGTTTTGGTGGCTAGGTCCTCCCTGGTTGAGTTTGTCAGAAGACAGTTGGCCAAAAAACGTTCGTTTTCCGTCACAAATTCTTGCTGAATCTCAATTAGAATTTCAGGAATCTCAGGACTTAGTTTTGAAAGTCACCTTGCCTCAGTGTACACCAGCCACTGTTGTTTTAGACAGATTCTCGAGTTCTACAACGCTTTTTAGAGTTACAGCGTGGGTTTTTGTGGCAGTTCGCAAGTGGAAGGAGCTGATACGTCAGCAGAGAAGGTCGAAGCGTGCCAAGAAAGGGGAAAGGAAGCTACTCCCTTATTTGTCAGTCGAGTCTGTCAGGGACGCTAGCAAGCGTTGGGTTTATTTTGTGCAGCAGGAATGCTTTCAGACTGAGTTTCAGGCACTATTGCAGAAAAAGACCACTTCATTGGTGCGGCAGCTCAATCTGTACATCGATGAGCACAGAATCATTCGCTGTCGAGGCCGCTTTTCTAATGCTAATTTAGCTTTCGATGCCGCAAACCCAATGCTTTTGCCAAAGCACCATCCTTTTACACGGCTTATTATTCTTTCAGTGCACGTACAGTTGCTACACTCAGGACCTAACCAGACTTTAGGACACCTTCGGATGTCGGTTTGGATCCCTCAAGGAAGGGCCACGGTTCGGTCGGTTATCAGACAGTGTCGTACGTGTCAGAAACAGTCAGCTAAGCCGTTTCAACCTCCTCCAGAGCCCCCACTCCCCAGCTCTCGTGTCACGCGTCAGGCCCCATTCCAGTCTACCGGTTTGGACTATTTAGGCCCTTTGTTTATTAGCAGAGCTTCCGGGCCGCTCAAAGTCTGGGTGTGTCTGTTTACTTGCTGTGTGACACGGGCAGTTCATTTAGAGTTGGTGGAGGGATGCGGCACGGACGAATTTCTTGCCGCATTTAAAAGATTTTGTGCGCGCAGAGGGACGCCTCAGTTTATCATTTCAGATAACGGCGCACAGTTCAAGTTGGCCAGTCTTTCTTTGTGTTTTCTGTGGAATCAAACGACCTTAGCAGAGAGCAAATTTTGCCAGTTTCTTTCCTCCCGTGGAATTTCTTGGAAATTCATCCCAGCTCTGTCTCCATGGATGGGAGGTTTCTATGAGAGGCTTGTTCAGACTGTCAAAAGGGCTCTAAAACGGGTGCTCGGATCAAAATTGGTGTCCTATAGCGAACTTTACACTGTGCTAGTAGAGGTTGAAGGAGTGATCAATAGTAGACCTTTAGTCACTCTGTCAGAATCTTTAGAACAATTTCTCACTCCAGCGCATTTGTTGGGAGGTAGCACGCGCTTGTCACTCCCCCCATTGCTGTGCGATTCTGACCCAGAGTTCAAACCTCCTAACCGCGAGACCAAACGTTCACAGCAGTTCAGAGAGTACTGGCAGAGCTCGCAGAAAACTTTGGCCTATTTTTGGCGCGTTTGGAAAGCGGATTATCTTTTGAACTTGCGAGAAATGCACGCTCAACGTTTAGCAAAGAAACCGCGCAGCGTTAATTCGCTTGTTCCACGTGTCGGCACAGTCGTCCTGCTAAAGGACCAGTCTCCTCGAGGCCAGTGGCACTTGGCAAAAATAACAAAATGCATTACAGGCTCTGACGGTCACTGCCGTTCTGTACAAGTTCGGACGGCTAATGGCAAACTGTCTGTTCGGGCTGTCAGACTAATCGTGCCACTAGAAGGCCCTGCTGAAGATTAGTTACACATTGTGTTTTTTCTTTGTTTTAGTAAGAGCGTGTCAGTCGATTCATCTCGGCAAATTGTGGTGCGGGTTGCTGGCGCTCAGCCAGCTGCTGTGGAGTCGCGACAGGGGCGCTCTCGTTCGCGCAGTCCCACTAACCGTCAGTCAAGAGCGGCCAATCGCAGTCCCGAGCGCAACGATGAGGACGACGCCGTCTACTACTGTACCTTCTGTGGCAGAGCCGGGCATCTGGAGCGTTTCTGTCGTTATCGTTTGCGTCAAGTGAGAGGTGCCCGCGTGCAACAAGCTACACCCACTCGGTTCAATCCACAACCAGCGGCCCATCTCATCGCCGAAACTGTATTCCTGTTTCTGCAGTACCAGGGCAGCGGTGGTGCCAGTTTTGCTCGCGGCTCGGGCAGTCAGCAGCGCGGTCAAGGTGGTCGTGGGCGTGCCCGCGCTTGGCGTGGAGGTAGTCGTTCGGGCGGTTCGCAGGCTGGTCGCGACTGATCTGTGATTTACGTGTTTAGGCTTGTTTACTAACTTACATAAAGTTTACTTTCCTTTTGCTTTGACGCCGGAGTGTCAAATGTAATTGATTTGAATTCATACAGTATGTAGTTGGTTTACTAATTTGTGTTTGCCGCGTTGTACGGTATTGCTGCATTGTCGTCTTGAGAATGTGTCTGGGCTTGCTCTGACCCAGATTTGGGTCGTCGATGTGGTACCGGCAGTGGTAGTTGGCAGTTGAGAGAGTGTTGGTGTTGGTTTGTCAGAGAGCGCCAGTAAAAGCTGTTGGCAAGTCTGTGTCGGGCACTTGCTTAGGTCGTCGCGGACCCAGAACAGACGCGAAGAAGCCCAGTCAGTGCAACTCCAGTCAATTGGGCCACAACATCACAACGCCAGTTTCCCACAAAAGTGCTCCATAATAGGACGTGAATATTCATTTCTGTCAATTAAATCATCTGCTGTAATCTTTATCCAAACATAGTCAAGAGCATTTACACTGCTGTGCTGAGTGAGTTTAACATCAGTAATTGGAGGCTGATTCATGTATCGATTGAAGGCATCAAGAAAAGCGTAAATTGTGTAACCAGAGAACGAAATGAGAATTGTGTACCAAAAAATTACTTCTTGCCAACTCTTTGCTCCTTGAATAAAGTTTAGTCCCTTTAGGATTGTGTTTGAAAAAAGGGAATTCTTGTAGAACAATAGTGGCAGCTTCATATTCATTTTCCTGTGAGCTGAACTAGAAGATACTTTATGCAATTGTGTTTTGACAATATCAATATCAACTTCACTCATGTTCAATAGCAATATCAATGCTGATATTTTGAGTTCGATATCTATACTCAGAAATCTCATAAAAAATCAATGTCCATCTTGGAAAAATGATTGATAATATTGTTTCTTGCAGATAAATGTGATTAAAAGCAGTCTGCAGAGCTACAATTTTGTTTATTGAAAGAGTATGGGCAGGTTGTTTGGGATGCCAAGATATACATACAGTGAACCTACAAAGTGTTACCCTGTGACTTATTGAAAGAAAAATAGAAGCCCCATCTCAAATAGATGCTCATCTAAAACAAACATGAAAAAGTAGAAGCAAAGGGGGCCAGTTTCACCAATTTTCAAATGCTTACCAATCCTCTGAAATACAAATACACACACAAGTTACAGACATGCACAGGCTGGATTCTCCAGGGCCCAGGCCAGGTCTTGGCCATTCCGGTCCATACAGGTTTCTTATTAGCATGTGTTTGGTATTTCAGACAATTTGTAAATTGGTGAAACAGGCCTCAGGGCTTCTAAACGAAAATACAGTATAGATTAAAAAAGATATCCCATCGCTTTTTCGGCCTTCACTCAAACGTTTTGTTCTCAGTCACTTCTTTACCGATTTGGCGCAAATTTTCAGCAAAAGTTAACAACATGGTTGGCTAAATATTCTGCAAGTTTCGTGCCAAAATTCCGACTCATACTGGTTTTATGACCCGAAAACTAGGAATGAGGGTGGTCCACGCAAATTTATTTTTTTTCGGTAATACAAGGAGTACAGTCCTGAAACTTGCAGGAATGATTGGTGTTGCTATTGGGCATAACATACTAAGCGGGCAGCCCTTTAGCTCAACGGGCACTAAAATGGGGGAATTTCAAAAACATGACGAAATATGACTTTTCTTCGTAAAACCGGCAAAATGACGATTCTAAAGATTTTCAATTTTCAAAAAAACGCTGCAGGGATGGTTTCTATGGTGTGGAACAGAGCTTAAATATCAGGTTCATTTATTTGTCGAACTTTCTGCTACAATCTATGTTGATTAACAACAGATTCAGTGCTTTGATTCTAGAAGGTGCGGATTTCTTAACTACCGGAGTTTTTCACTTACAAGACCTGGTCTTATAACTGGAAAATGCCCAAATTTAGGGTCACTTTTTGGCGTCCTTTTGAAGACCATGGTCTTTTAACTGGAAAATGTTATTTCGCTTCAAAAAACGGGTTTTTGGCCGAACATTCAATTGATCTTGACGTAGATGGTTGTTCCTGGAATTCCTGACCATTTTAAGGTTAATTTGTAAAGCTTTCTTTGAAATTTTTCAAGGAAATAGTGTTGAAGCATAACAGAGTACTGTTTTATGTCGAAAACAAAAACCAGAATATTATGTTTTACATTCCAATGTACTTCTTTCTGCCCTTGTTTTTTAACGATAGACAGCTTTTGTTCACTTTAAAAACATTTACTTGCGTGTTAAAATTGGCAAATTTAACTAAGACCATGGTCTTTTAACTGGAAAATGGATGTCAACGAACTCAGTTTTCCGACCACCTATTAGAAGACCATGGTCCTATAACTGGAAACAAAAACCTATTTAAAGACCATGGTCTTCTAACTATGGTGGTCTTATAAGCGGAAATCTCCGGTATGGGATTTTCACTCATGTTTTTGAAATTCCCCCATTTTAGTGCCCTTTGAGCTACAAGGCTGCCCGCTTAGTATGTTACGCCCAATGGCGACAACACTCATTCCTGCAAGTTTCAGGCCTGTAATCCTTGTATTACCGAAAAAAAACATAAATTTGCGTGTACCATCCTCATTCCTAGTTTTTGGGTCCTAAAACCAGTATGAGTCGGAATTTTGGCACCAAACTTGCAGAATATTTAGCCAACCATGTTGTTAATTTTTGCTGAAAATTTGAGCCAAATCGGTAACGTTTGAGTGAAGGCAGAAAAAGCGATGGGACATTTTTTATCTATACTGTATATGGTAATTGTAAAATGTGCAGAAGTGCTGATTATTATATTACAGAAGCTAATATCAACATGGTTCTGTTCTCGAAGGGTGCTGACCATGCCAAGTACAGATATGATTAAAATATAAGATGCAATGCATTGGTAACTAGCCCTCAATCAACCTTTGTGTGATCGGCAATCTGAACTGTAATTACAGTTCATTGTCCATGCAAAATATATAATGTGCATTTATTGTTTTCAATCAGTACTACGTAAACACATGGCAACAAAGATTGTTGTGATTTCCACTGAATAATCATACTTCTGCAGACATGCAGCAACCATAATGGTTATTCATTTGCTGCCTCAACCCTGCATGCAACTCACACAGGAATACACTGCAATCTGCAAGAGACCAAAAACCAGAGACAGATATGTTCCCAAAAAACCCAATTCCAGAACCATACATTTAAAAAAATCGAATTTCAAGAATGATGAAATGTGGATTTGATAATAATTCTTCAGCTTTTTATAAGATAGGGATCCTGGACATACTATATCTGAAAGCCAAGAAGATAGCCTTTCTTTGCATGCAGTCAGATTAAAAACTGGCCAAAATTTTGGCCAATCAGGAAATCACACACAGACCACCACTTCAACAGGTGCTTCAGGCTGGCAGACACTCCTATTTTAACCATTTTTATGACAAGACACAAAACTATTTTTAGCCAGGGACCACACTCATAATGGCAGAAAAATGGAAAAAAATGTTTTTTTTGTGTTTTTGTAAACTATTTAGTTAGATACTTTTGTTTACTGCTAAAAATTAAGTCAAGTTTAAAAATTAGTAAAGTAAAGTACTAAAACTTTAGTAAACTATTAAAAACGCAAAAAATCGGCTTTTTGGTTTTTTCAATTTTTCTGCCAATTAGAGTGCTGTAATTTCTGCAAGTCTTTCTCATATAGGTTTAAATTTGGAACACATGTGCCAAATGATACTGGTTGTTGGCCCAAAGAACTCATATAGCAACTTAAAGTTAGGCTACATACAACATATTCGTTGTCACAAGATAAGCTTATTTTTGTATTATGTTCGATGTGCTGAGGAATCTTGTTGAAGCCAGGCTTGTATGTCAGAACGAATTTGCTTGCGAAATTTGATTAGAGTTTTGTATTCTTCTGATTCAGTGCTTGGTGTATTGGGCAATGTCTGCTCAAATTGTGCTGCAGGTACTGCTTTGTCTGTTCTGCAAATATAACAAAGTGAAAGTTTGTTAAATGGTGAAGGTCAAACATTTGAGGTACCTCTGGAAAGCAGATCTATGTTTTCTGCAACTCTTTACAAGCTGAACCAGGAGATGAACAATGCTAATTATGCTGACTTCAAGCCACAAAACCATCTGCCCACCCAGTTCACACAGCAATCCCTGCCATGTCTGTGTGGGGATTATATGAAATTCAGGATGCTTTATCTGCAATGTCACTGTGAAGTAAACAAGTAATACACATGCTTACAGATGGGCAATGTAAATTTAAAAATCGGTAATTTATGTAACGCATTATTTAGTCAACTAATTAGTTTATGTTCATGTTCATTTAAGGCTCAACTTTATACAGCAATGAACAAATACCTTTTTCAACTCCAATAGCAGCATAGTGTGGTGATTGAACTTACTGCCAACAGTATGCCACACTGGAGTGTCAGCTAAGACTGTGTGAGAACATAAATCGTTCTGACAAGCTTCATTGCATTTAGCTTCAGTGTTGAAACTATTATCACTCAAGCAAAAGTCATTATCTCCCTGTGTACCATCTATTGAATAAAAGTTCCATGGCATGCATGTACTGGCATTCGCTATATAGTGCTTCAGTTTGCAGTTGTACATGCACATGTCAAATGAAGTGCTGTCCAGACAGCTGAAACGCTAAGCAGATTTTTCAGATATAATAGCAAAGATATACAAATAACATACTTTTCTGTATCCATTGCCCCTTTTTGAAAGTATCTCGCAACAATTTCCAGCGTTCGTTGCCATTTGTTAGAAGAGTCAGAGTTAAGCATCAGTTTGAAAATTTTAACTGCAAACCAGAAGTTAGACTGACCGCTAGTTGCCATGAGATATTTGTGGCTTGTTTTCCTTCCATCAGCAGTAGCATTAACCAGAAATACAAGCTTGTATCTAACTGCAAAGCTAGACATGCAATTATTGATTTGCACAGATGCTAGCTTGATAGGTGGAAAATAGATGCTTTCATTCTCAGCTTCCTGATGTTCCACAATCAAGGCGTTCTCCTTGCTGCCAGTAGCAATTGTGAAATTAGCTTGTAAAAGTAATTGTCTAGTTGCCTCATCAATAATATCTCTAACTGTTAAGTTGATTGCTCTGGCAGCATCTATCAGCCAACCAGGTGTATGCTTTGAATAAAGAGTGCTGGTGTCCATGTTGCAATAAGGATTATGCTGTAACCTTCGCTTGTCGATTTCGTGAAGTCTCGTCATATTATTGCACGAATCTAGCTCTGAGTGAAACGTCTTCAACTGCAAATGTGCTAGCTCTGCTAGAACCTCCATTAACATTTCGCTTGAGGTTGGTATTTCATAACTAAATCGTTCCAACATATTCATTACATATGAACTGTTCAGTTTCTGCTGCAGTATTCGTTTTACATCATTTAAATTCTCTTGCATTACATGCTTGTTGTATTTTTCATAAAATGTAGCATTTGAGTGGATACATTGGAGGAAATATTTGCCTGAAAGCAGTCTTTAGTTTTCTAGGAATCTGGGCCAGTCAACATAGCAGTAACCTTTATTCAAATTTACCTAAAGTTATGTTAAATTAGCTTAGCACTTATGCTGATTGTTTCTAGGATAAAGCAATTTTTGGCCATCCAATCCGATCCGATCTTATGTGGTGGGGTTAATATCCAGATTTAGCTAAAAATATCTCAAAATGCCAAATGAGGCTCGAAATGAATGGCAGCTAAATGCAGTTTAGCTACAGCCAATTTAGGAATTTTTTGTCATGAAACTGCTCCAAATGACATGCCTCCACTATTAAAATTATTAAAATAAGTACTGTAATTCATGACAAAGAAACTTTTCAGATAAAATAATTTTATTTGTATTAAAGATATCTGTCATACGTAGAACTCAATTTTTTTCAGAAATTGGACTTAGGCATTTCTTCATCTGAAAACTTTAATGTCATTCACATCACTAACTACACTTTACCTGCTGGTTTTATACTGTGCACAACATTCTTTTTCAAAACAGTTCTAGTAATATTTTCAAGAAACCAATCCAAATCATGTGCAGTAAAATTAATATACTTGTTGTAGTTGTACCACATTTCAAGAAAGTCAGCAGGTGATTTAAACATTTTTAGCACTGGGTTGATACGAAAACTAACTGCAAGTGTGTTGACAATAATCTCTAAGTATTCAAAGTGTGAAATGCGGCTTGGTATTATGTGTGCTGTTGTTATACCATGACCCTTGGAGAACTCGAATATTGTTGCAGACATGGTGTAAACTGTGTAACCAAGAAAAGAGACTAAGATAATGTACCAAAACACCACCTCTTTCCATGACTTTGATTGGTAAATCAGTCGCAGACCCTCAATTGGACTGTTAGCATATAGACTATTATGATGGAAAATCTTAGCTTTCATTATTTTAATTCACTGAACTTGCTTATCTCGTTTCCTAATCCTTTATCACCAACATTGTCATCAATCTGATCAGATTATACCAAACCAAGTTCGAATTCAGATAGAATCTTCTAGTAGTAAGAAAAATGTTTGATGATGGCTGTGATTGCAATACCCACTAGCAGCCATCAGACTAGCAAGCCTTGCATAATTTTGATTCTGGCCCCTGATACGGAATTTGCCATTCTTTCTCAGTTATTTATTTAAAAATACATAATTGTTGTTCATGAATAGTAGAGCTTAATTAATTGTGATTCTTGCTTATTATGCTGACAATATTTATGGCCTGTATGCATGATTGTCAGACAATAATACACACATATTATGTCAATGTCAACCAAATAGCCATATGAAAGTGAAATTCACGATTGCCTCATTGATATTTACGTAACAGGTCATCCGTCAAAGGGGGAAGGGGGTTGAGTAGTAAAAAGCGCTCAAAAATAGCAAAAAACATGATTTTTTGGCTAAAAGTCATCATAAATCGCTAATTTAGCTGAAATGCAGTGAACAAGTGCTGTTTTAGAGGCGATTTTGGAAATTTTTGTGTCTGAAATTGCAAAAAATCACAAAAAGTTGCTCAAAAATTTACTCACCGGAAAAATCATAAAGAGGATTGCCATCTGAGGGTTGTCACCTACTGTAAGTCGGGGCGAAGGCAGACCTGCAACCCCCCTGTCACAAGTGTATACTCATTGATAATGATTTATCTTTCTAAATTTATGTTTCATCATCATAACTTCTGCTTTCTAGAGCTCATATGATATATCGATCGACCCATTTTCCAATTTCGTTAGTTATCTTTAGCATCACTAAATTGACATTGAAGAAAAAGAAAAATCCCACTGCATCTAGCTGTTTTTGCTCTAAACCCTTCTTAAATCTTGTCTTCAGAGTACAGTTGGTAGGTACCACCAAATTTCAGGTAAGTCCAGGTTCAGGTATCTCTAAAATCCAATTTCAGGTTCAGGTTCAGGTTCAGGTACATTTTTCAAAAGTACCCAGGTGTCAGGTTCAGGTTCAGGTACTTTCAAATAATGACACAAATTTTCGGCTGTGAGCTAAATCAATAGCGCTCCTGTTGCTTTTCTTAATACCCAGGTTTCAGGTTCAGGTTCAGGTATACCTACCAACTGTACTTCAGAGTTAAGATGTTGTCAACCAAAAACTATATTTACAGGTTTGGATCACCAAGATTTGCATTCTGCACCTCTTTAACTCTTCTAACAAAGTGTAGCTTACTAAATCTAAAATTTTAAGCTGTAGCATGATTAATCTGGTTCAATTTCTGATAATTGTGCTGTTACCCTTGCAATATTTTCCCAAATATTCAATTAAATTCTGAGCTGACATTGACTTTTCAGTCTGATTTAGAAATGTCGATATTGCGCGATATTGGTATCATCAAGTTTTTATACCATCAGATCACTACTGCTTTCTGCTGAATATTTTGAGCTGCTTGATGTTTTCGCTTTTCCACTTCATGCCAAATTGTGTTACGAAACTGTTGCAGCTGGCTTTGAAGACCATCCGGTTGACTAGTACACCTGAAACAGCCATGTACTTTGAGCTAAAACCACACCATCTCAATCAAACTGCACAGTTCAGCACTGGCGTCTTTTCCAAGTGTCTGTACTTCTGATTTGGCATTCGACCATAACGATTTTAGAATATGCACAATAGCATGGATCATTGCAATGATACTGGTTCCAATCCAGAAATGCAACATGCCTCCAATTTCTCCAAGAAATCCATTCCATGTTTGAACTGACTTAGTGTGGTACTCCATAGAAGTTGACTATAAATAGATATGTAGATATATCATGGCAGAAAAATGTTGCTCTCTGCATGTTTTGTATACAAATTATAAAGTACGTATATTAGTAATTCACCTACACAATCGAAAATTGCTTAGTGATGTAAAATTAGTGTAATTGTAATGGAGTTCATAAAATTGCCTAATTTTAATTTCAATTCATTTTATTTAACCCTGTGGTGCAAATACCAGGGGAGTTCCTCCTGAAGCCAAAGACCTGAAGAAAATGACTTGTGAGATAGGTGGACACTAAATCACCAGGCATGACAAATGCCAACATTTGGTTTTTGTTGACATTCATGTCTAAATTTTGTATGCTATAATTGAAATTTATAAGTTAGTAGAAAATTTATTTGCAATTGAATTGAAAAACAAATTCCACAATTTTACATCACTATTAGAAATAGCGAAACTATTTTGTTTTGTATTGTTGTGCATACGTACTGTATTTATTGGTTGCTCAGCAATAAACTGTTTGTCTGTTTATTACCATTTTAGTTAGAACTGTGGTGTAGTTAGTATTACTGTTGCAGCTTTTTGTTCTTTTCGGCCAGGAGTAGCCAACTGCTATAGAGCAGCAAGAGACACAAGGCCGGCAACAGCACAGTTGGTGTGAGCAAGTATACTGTTGGCAAAATATTGAATTTGTGGAATACATACAATAACATATGCATATACATATATGTATATGTTTTCCGATGACGAATACATATACAATGTATATGTATTTTTCAAAAATATGTACATAAAATACATATTTTTAACTAACCTTTTTAGCCAGAAAGCATTTTCATATCTTAGGCTATGTTCATCATTTAATTATTAATTTCACGAAGACCAGCTCAGAGTGTGTTTAATGGTAGGTCAAATTCTGTTAATTTGAAATGGATTTGGATTCAAATGATAACCTTTTCAAAGATTACAAGCGTTTGTCGAATATGCATTAAACTGTCTCCAAACCTGTCTGAAGAAAATTGATGTTGCATGTTGTAGTGATTGCGCACCAGCTCCATTAATTAGTATCTTGGTATTGGCTGTCATGGAAATGTGACTACAGTTTGATTCAAGACACTTATCTTTGCAAGCATGAATTCCGTTTGCTGCACTACATGTGCTTGCATCGCACAATTCATCACTCAGATAGTGGTGGTTACTGGAGAAAAATCCCCATGGCACACAGCTGCAATTGGAGTGCTGGTAAATTGGAATGGTGCAATTTTGAATGCACATGTCTAATTCAAGGTTGGTATAGCAGCTGAAAATAAAATGTTAAGAAAAACAATATCAGTGGCACCGGTCATCATGATGATGATGATGATGATGATGATGATGATGATGATGATGATGATGATGATGATGATGATGATGATGATGCATGTACTGGTGCAAGAAGAGCAACAAGAACAACTGAATAAGTAGTAAACTTGCTGTGTTTGTGTTGATTTGCTGCCAACAAATTTTGATGACATGGTGATTTCAACAGATTTATTTTGGCCAAGTTCACTAAACGTCGTGATTCCATAAAATGAGAGGACAACAGGTTTTCTTTCTCCTGTCAACTCGAAAATAAGGCCATTTTCTTGTTGATTTAATTTTGAGATGAAATATAGATCATAAACAGGTATCTTACACTCATCTGGATACCTGCAGCGTACATGTAAGTAGGATGTGAAGGATTTTTAGTGCAATTACGTTAAAAGTTTAAATAAATAAAGCTAGTTGCTTTTCTTCAATTATTGGTTTGTCAGCAAGTTAAGAGAATCATCGTATTGACTAATTCTGTAGATTTAGTAGCCATAAATCTAAAATCTGCTTATAAACAAGATAGCAACAGTACCAATACCATGCATTTTTGGTGATTTTTGAGCAATGATTCCCCCATTACTATTACTATTTCTATTTTTGACTATTCCCCAGAGTTTGCGCTGAGACCTTGAGCACTCTCCCCTTCAGAGACTGTCCTGTTACATGTATGATGTGTTCACAGGTTTGTCTTGTCCGCACTTGGAGGTGTAGCAGACTGGCAATATGTTTGACAGCAAAATTGAATGATTGGAAGTTGGGGAGACCATGTTCAAGTGATAACGTGAAACCAGTTGAGCAGACACCTTCGCAATTACATCTTCTAAAGTCAAGTTTAACGCCCTGTAAATGTAGAGTAGAGTAAATATGTTTAAACTGTCCTCCACCAGTCTTAAAACAAAGAAACACTGACAGTTGGAATTTGCATAATAAATTATTGTTGAAAATAAATTGTATGAGGTCAAGCTTGTACATGAATCTTCCAGTTTATGTACAGAGTGTACATGTAACAGATCGTCATCACCCAAAAAAGGAAGGGGTTGGGGAGTCTGGCGCTGATCTTGGGTGTGAGCCCAAATTCTAGGCAGGGGGTTGGGCACTGAAAAAGCTGAAAAATCACAAAAAAAATCGTCAATATTCGCAAATTGATGCTGACGTTTGATGGCCTGGGTTGGCTTTTGTGTTGACTACTTTCCATCGCTTCGACAGGTTCACATCACTATTGTGTACATATTTATCCCTTATATATACATGTGCATATGCCATATGGTGCAGTTGACCAACCTATCGAAATTAAAAAAATGAAGCTGGAAAGCTGTTGTGGACCTCCTCGAAAACACGTTTTCAACGAGTTACAAGCTCAAAATTTGTTGTTTTAGATGTTCAGGTGATGCTTACAGTTGAAAGGTTCAAAACATAACTTTCAGTATATGTACCAGTTTACAGAACCAAGCCAATATAATCTGAAAACAACATATTGGAAAGCCAGACTGAACATATTGGAAAGTGAGGCCATCAACAGATCAGAAAGCGAGAAAGTTTCTGATACATTAAAAGCTCAGTCAGTTGAAAAAAGGTTATGTTACCTGGTTGCCTGAATAAGCCACCCAGGGTCAACAACCTTCATGTAGCTTTTTGAATAGCGACATACTCTTCTCTGCTTTACTTTGCTCATTTCTAACCATACAAATGTTTGTCTTGGAGAAATGTGGCTTCTTGGACATTCATGTATTAATTGCTCAATGTCTACTGGATGAGGTGGCAGAAGATTAGCTAATTCAGCTAAAATCTCAAGCAGCAGCTGGTTCTCAGATGGAATTTCATGGCGGAACCGCTTATACAGCCACTGCTGGTAAGGTCCCAGTTTTTCTGCATTTCTTTGTGTAATAGTTTCGTGTGCGACGTTTGCCACATACTGATAAGTCTTCAAGTCCATTCTTCTTGACATATGGTTATAGCCACAAAAATACACTTCACTCTCCTTTACGTGTTTCTGGTAGTCTGGCATATGCATCTGTACCAGTGACATAGCAGAATCTAACATTGGATTCTCCTCATAGGTGAAGTTCACATAAGTATTATAGTTAAACCAAAAGTCAACCAGATCTGTTGCACTTATAAAGTGCTCCATAATAGGACGTGAATATTCATTTCTGTCAATTAAGTCATCTGCTGTAATCTTTATCCAAACATAGTCAAGAGCTTTTACACTACTGTGCTCAGTCAGTTTTACATCAATAATTGGCGGCTGATTCATGTATCGATTGAAGGCATCAAGTAAGCCATAAATTGTGTAACCAGAGAACGAAATGAGAATGGTGTACCAAAAAATTACTTCTTGCCAACTCTTTGCTCCTTGAATAAAGTTTAGTCCTTTCAGGATAGTGTTTGAAAAGAGAGAATTCTTGTGTAACGGCAGTGGCAGCTTCATATCCCTTTTAAAGTGAGCTGAACTAGAAGATACTTTACACTAATTGACAATTAACCATTGTTCTAAATCCATAGCTAGAAATGCTCTGTTTGCCCTCTAGACTGAACACAACTAAATACATAAAGAACAGTTGATTACTGCAGAAGGAAATACCAACAGGTGTTCATGACACAGTTCTGCTTTGGCAGGATGCTGAATGTGCCAGGTAGAGAGAGATATGATTAAAATATCAGATGCAATGCATGCTGAACGAGTGTTTAATCAAGCTTTGTGTGATAGGCAATCTGAGTCATAATTCCCGTTCATTGTTTATGCAAAATTTATTATGTGTTCTTATTGTTTTCAATCAATACCATGTAACCATATGGCAACAGAAATCATTGTCTTTTGCACAGAAAATAATCATAGTTCAGCAGACAATCAGTGCCGGTAATGACTATCCATCTGCTGCATCAACTCTGTACGCAGGTTGCGCAAGAAAGCACTCCGATCTGCCTCACTCCATGACTTTTTTCTCGAAGTCTCATATGCAGTCCTGCAATATATGAGGGTTATTTTATGGCAATATGTTTTAAAGTTACAGTTGCTTAGTAAATTACATTTTAAATCTGTTTTGTCATTTGGTATGTACCAATTTATCCACTTTCTTATTATTTGAATTTCTTAAGTTCGGGTCAAACCTTCTGTATTGAAGCTTACACATAAAACACTCAAAATTTTTGCCAGGGTTTGTAGAAATGACAGCAAAAGATAAAAGAAACGTCTCCACTTCTAGACATGCTGATCCTATATGTTTTCATCCACCAAAACTAACCCAACCTAATAGTTCAACCTATGCATCCGGTGTTTTACCAACTCAGTCTAGCTGCAATCGGTCGAAGTTACATTATACTTGGCAACAGTACTAAGTGGTGCATTCTGCATAGCCTACTGCTTTCCAAGCTCCATCAACTTGATTGCAAAGTAAACGAGGGCATGCAGGAGGCCTAGCATACTGATCCCAAGCAACAAGTCCAGTTGACCTCCAATGTGCCCCAGAAAGGCTCCCCATGTCTCGGCTGTGTGAGTGTGAAATTCAATATGCTGAGTCTAGAAACCCAACCAGAGACAACATGTCATGCTATTATTTCTACAGCCAGTAATACCTTCTTCAACACAACCACAGTTGGATGAAAATTGCCCAATCGAGCAGAGATTTTCCTAGCAGACATTGCATTGTTGCTATAGGATGTGCGCACTGAGAGCATGTGATTTTTGCAGACTTCCTCTGCACAGTAGAGCTGACATTTCTCAGTCTCACCCACCCTTTCACACTGGCCATTTGCACAGATAGGCAAATGTGCCATCGACTCAGTGGTGGCATAGAGATCCCAGGGGATGCAGCTGCAGCCTCGCTGCCAGTAGTAGTCTGCTCTGCACTTCGCTATGCACAGGCGCATTGGCAAGTCGATGCAACTAAACTGTTGTGAAAATGCTCATACAGCATAGTATAACAGGAAGACATCTAATGCCATATATAGGGTAACATTAACCATACTTCAGAGACATAGCATATTGAAGCCCAACTTCAACCTTAGTGGTGTTGCAAAATATGGTTCCGGTGGAAGCTAATGTACTTCTACACTTGGGTATACAGTACCAGAACCATATTGAGTCATGATACCGCCGCAGAACCCAACAGCATTCTGTAGCATAGGTACTGCTCACTATGCCCATATCGTACCTACCCATCGTACATATACTAGGAGCTTTTGGGGTTACCCTCTGCTGGAAAGGCCAACCTCCCTCACCCCCGAAACAGGTTAAGAGACCCTGACCCAAAAATACAAGTACCTACTAGTAGTGGCTCCAGTACTAACAAACTGGCTCACAAATCACTAATGTTTGGCCCAAAATTCGCTTGAGAAGCCTTCGGAAACCGAATTTCGCGTTTCCACTGCTGATATTTAAGAGAAATCGGGGTTTTTGGAAGCCATTTTTGTCATTTTTTAGCTCTAAAACCCTATTGGCAGCTCAAAATAGCGATTTTTAGCGTCCTTCCTAAAAAAACGTGCAAAAGAAACGCATTTCCAGGCGTTTTATAGCTTTTTGAAAGTTTAAACCTCCTCTGGGCAACCCCCCTTCGACGCCCCATCTGAGGAACCCTCCACCACCCTCCCCTAGATCGCCCCGGAGCTGTTACATGTATGCTACCCATACATGGGGTGTTACTGTATCTATCGGTATATAGTAAGAAAGTGTTATTTACCCTTTTGCCTTTGAGTGATCCCAATATCTTGCCGAGATGGCAATCTCAGCTGTTGTAACTGTACCCGAGCTATCAGGAATCAGTATCTGCTGCTCATGTGTCTCTAGTTCCACATGCTCTGTGCCACTTGCCCAGCCAAACCTTTGTTGTCCCAGACAACTAGATGGAGGGCACATTGTTAGCTCAAGGAACTGTGCTGGTGAACCATTGCTGCTTTCTGTGATATTTGAGTAAAAGGTTAACTCATACTTGTTTTGCCCACACAACTGTTTAACCGAAACCAGTTTCAGTGGCTGCAACTGAATGGTTGATTGCAGTTGTCTGTTTTCCACAAAGATCGATGCCATTCTCGTACTTGTAGTAGCCAGGTTTATGCCAAGATACTGCACAATTTCCGCACTGGCTTTATCAATGATTTGGCCACTGGACAGATTCTTTGGTGCATCTGAGTGTCCCCTTATTCCATTGATGTTCACTTCTCGACCAGCACAAGTTGTACTTATGGGTAGAGAGGTTTTTTTTATTCCACACTTTTCTTCAGTAAGAAATAGTCTTAGTTGTCCCAATATGTAGAGCAGAAACTGAAGTCGCGAAGGAATGGCATAGTTGAACATATTCAATAAATCTATTTGATCATTGCTCAGCTGCTTATTAACTTCTCTTATGCTCTCTAATATAAGCTTGACAGTGAGTCGTGGGAAGAGCTTTAGATTTGTTGCTGCTGTAGCCAGTAAGCAATGCTTTAATTCCAAAAGTGATTTGCACTCACTTGTTACACCTTCAACTATTAAAATGCTATTAAAAATAAATTTTAATATTCAACCCATCTGTGTATTTTTAATTTAATTAAATATAGTGGTAGACCCTCTGTTTTAATATTTATTTAGATTTAATGCTATTAAAATGGCACTATTGATATTAATTTCATTTTAATATTACAGGGTGTGCCAAAAAAAACAACCCAGCAGATTTTTCGCTGTAGCAACCGCAAATCTCAACCGATTTGAATAGATCCTTTTTTAAATGAAAGATAAATAAATTCCTGAAAGATTAATGAAATCTTCATTAATGTTCTCTGCTTAGTTCCTGAGATATTGGCTCTCAAAACCAAAACAGTGATTTTGGCAGTGAACAAGAGGGATTTTTTTATTATTCTGCACTTCGTAATGAAACGGATTCCTGCTACTGCTGAGGGCTCTTGGATGCTTTACTGGTGACACAGAAACTCTTTTTACTTCAACACTCAAGTATCATTAATTAGCCCTAGCAGTAGGAATCTGCTTTATTATGAAATGCAACGGAATCGCTCTTGTTCTTTGCCAAAATCTGTTTCGACTTAGAAGGCAAATATCTCAAGAACTAAACTGTGAATCTCAATAAAAATTGCACCAATCTTTGAAGAATTTATCAATCTTTCATTAAAAAAAAGGATTCATTCAAATCGGTTGAGATTCATGGTTGCAAAAGTAAAAAATCTGCTGGGTTGTTCTTTATCACTCTTGATCATTGCCAAAATCTCTGTTTTGACTTTGAGGACAAATATCTCAGGAAGTAAGCAGGCTATCATATAAACGTTACATCAATCATTCAAAAATTTATTTATCTTTCATTTAAAAAAGATTCATTCAAATCGGTTGAGATTTGCGGTCGCTACAGCAAAAAAACTCTGCTGGGTTGTTTTTTTGCCACACCCTGTATTTAAGTAACAGTAGCATGTTGTTATTTCCTTGACTGTTATTTGTACATTTAACAGGTTCTGGTCAGGTTCGGGATGGGTCAGGTCAAGTGTGTTTCGACCACAAATGGGGCCAAAGATTTCAATCTTGCCAAAGGCCTTTTAACCGGGTTTTAAGCCAACAATTAGTGATTTCTGAACAAGTTTGTTAGTACTGGAGCCGTTTCTAGAATGTACAGTAATTGTATTTACGGGGGAGGGGGAATCATAAGCTATCTCAAATTTCTCGCCCCTCTTTGCCCAAACAGGCAACTTCAAAATTTTACACCCTCTTTGCAAAATCCTGGGTACGCCACTGACAAAAAATGTCTATTTAGTTACAACGAAAAACTTGTGATGACAGGGAATTTTCGATAAAATTTGACTAAACTGGATGAACGATACCGAATCCAAATGCCTGAGTATTCCCAAAATAATCGGTATACTGGGTATTGGCAGTTAATATACCTGGAATCGGTAGGTATTTATTTGGTAGGTATTCCTAAAAATGCCCAATTTTCGGTATGGGTTTACGGTACCCAATAAACAGTGTGAGCTTTTATCTCTTGCACAGAAAACAGGGTTATGCAAACTAGTGGGGTCGTGGATTACAGTCCTCAACAAAGGAACAGAATGAACACCTAAATTAGGCCATACAACCGTGCTTTATGTTTAGTGGACGCCACCCTCATTTTCACAATGCAACTTTTTCACCATGACTTAAAGTAAACGTTAACTATGTATAACAATCACAGTAATTAATAATAGTTAGTTAGTTAGTTAGTTAGTTAGTTAGTTAGTTAGTTAGTTAGTTAGTTAGTTAGTTAGTTAGTTAGTTAGTTAGTTAGTTAGTTAGTTAGTTAGTTAGTTAGTTAGTTAGTTAGTTAGTTAGTTAGTTAGTTAGTTAGTTAGTTAGTTAGTTAGTTAGTTAGTTAGTTAGTTAGTTAGTTAGTTAGTTAGTTAGTTAGTTAGTTAGTTAGTTAGTTAGTTAGTTAGTTAGTTAGTTAGTTAGTTAGTTAGTTAGTTAGTTAGTTAGTTAGTTAGTTAGTTAGTTAGTTAGTTAGTTAGTTAGTTAGTTAGTTAGTTAGTTAGTTAGTTAGTTAGTTAGTTAGTTAGTTAGTTAGTTAGTTAGTTAGTTAGTTAGTTAGTTGGTTAGTTAGTTACAACAAAAAGCCTTTCAAGTTAGAGTTTTTGTTAGGAAATGTGAAAATAAAATAGACCACCGGTAGACAAAACATAACGAAAATTCAATGAATTGTGAATTATAAATTAGTTTGCATGAAATACAGATTCTCAAGTACTTTGGATTTACCAAAATAATTGCTATTTGGTGGTAGGTTTGACTTAAGCTTTGACACATTCGAAATGTGTTGCAAATATGGCCGACAAGGTAGTGGTAAAATGAAAAAGCAATACCAAAATCATTATTCTAATACAAAATATTCTGGTAAGGCGTTTGATTTTGGTATGGTATGGTATACGTACGTAGTATAGAAGGAGCTATTTTGAACTTGGCTTGAATTTTGGTTGGCATGCATACATGTAACAGGAGGGGGTCTGCCCCCCACTCGACTTAGGCCAGACCCCCCGGATGGGGACCCCCTCCGATTTTTCAGGCAAGTAAATTTTTGAGCAAATTTTTGCACCTTTTTGCAATTTCAGACACAGAAATTGCCAAAATCGCCTGCAAAACAGCACTTTTACCTGTATTTCAGCCCAAATTAGCGATTTTTGACGATTTTTAGCCCAAAAATTGCGATTTTTTCGATTTTTGACCCTTTCAATTTTTGGTAGTGCCCTACCCCCCTCCCAAAATTTTGACTCAGACCCCCCGGCCGGAGCCAGACCCCCCAACCCCCCTCCCTCCATCGGAGGATGGCCTGTTACATGTATGTTCATACATGTCGTTGGGGGGTAAAGGGGGGGCCGCCCCCCCCCAAGCCCGATTTTTCGGCAAAAGTCCCCCCCAGCGGATTTTTGGGGGGGACCTGAAAACCCACTTTTGGATTCCAAAGTAAAGAAAATTTTAGCCCAGACAATACATTCTGCAGCACAAAATTGGGTTTTCGGCTGCCATACAACCCAAAACAGGGTTTTGTAAGGGTCGGAAATCCTAAATAGGGTTTTTAGACTGCTTAGAAACCCTGATTAGGGTTTTCAGGTTACTTTCAAACCCTGATTAGGGTTTTTAGACTGCTTAGAAACCCTAAACAGGGTTTTCAGGTTACTTTTAAACCATGATTAGGGTTTTTAGGCTACTTTTAAACCCTAAACAGGGTTTTCAGGTTACTTTTAAACCCTGATTGGGGTTTTTAGGCTACTTTGAAACCCTAAACAGGGTTTTCAGGTTACTTTGAAACCCTAATTAGGGTTTTCAGGTTACTTTCAAACCCTGATTAGGGTTTTCAGGTTACTTTAAAACCCTGATTAGGGTTTTTAGGCTACTTTGAAACCCTAAACAGGGTTTTCAGGCTACTTTCAAACCCTGATTAGGGTTTTTAGGCTACTTTAAAACCCTAAACAGGGTTTTTAGGCTACTTTGAAACCCTGATTAGGGTTTTCAGGTTACTTTTAAACCCTGATTAGGGTTTTCAGGTTACTTTTAAACCTTGATTAGGGTTTTTAGGCTACTTTTAAACCCTGATTAGGGTTTTCAGGTTACTTTCAAACCCTGATTAGGGTTTTTAGGCTACTTTGAAACCCTAAACAGCGTTTTCAGGTTACTTTTAAACCCGGATTAGGGGTTTCAGGTTACTTTCAAACCCTGATTAGGGTTTTTAGGCTACTTTGAAACCCTAAACAGGGTTTTCAGGTTACTTCTAAACCCTGATTGGGGTTTTTAGGCTACTTTGAAACCCTAAACAGGGTTTTCAGGTTACTTTGAAACCCTAATTAGGGTTTTTAGGTTACTTTCAAACCTGATTAGGGTTTTCAGGTTACTTTCAAAGCCTGATTAGGGTTTTTAGGTTACTTTGAAACTCTAAACAGGGTTTTAGCACTGGCTAGAAAGCCTAGAAAGGGTTTTTAGGTTGATTAGAAACCCTAAACAGGGTTTAAGAACTGCATTCAAATCACTAAATAGGGTTTTTTAGTAATCTTATAAGTCAAAACAGAGTTTTGCGCGTGCCTCAGAATTGAAATTAGGGTTCTGTGAACTATTTTTAGTCAATATATCGCATTTCAATCAGTATTTTATCGCTGAAACTCATATTCAATACGTATTTTGAGCGCAAAACAGCTTTTTATTACATTCGTTGCTTCATTATTCGGTTTTTAAGGCGTTTTTTTCAACCGGAACAGGGTTTTTAAGGCATTTTTAATGCAAAAACAGGGTTTTGAAGGCTTTTTTCGGTCCAAATAGGGTTTTGAAGCCATTTTTCGCCCCAGAATCCCTAAAAAAGGTCGACAAAACCCACTTTTTACCTCAAAAAAAGGTCGACAAAACCCACCTTTGGACCCCAAAAAAAGGTCGCAAAACCCACTTTTGACTTGGTCCCAAAACCCTATTTGGGATTTCAAAAAGGTCCCCCCCCCACGGAAAAACCCAGCGACATGTATGCTGTATGTTGGTATGGTACTGGGACTAAATTCAAACTTTGATTTTAGTACTAGCAGAATTTTGGTCTGGTAGGCATCCCTGGCTGTACCTCCTTGGATTCTGATATTCTGTCGTACTTTCTCGAAAGCTTTGCTTGTGTAAAGATCAGTCACATTAAAATTGTTTAGTCTTGCTTTGTAGTCGTACCAAATATCTAGTACATCTTCAAAAGTAGCAATATTCCAGAATTGGTATTCGAAATAAGTTTTTACAGAGAAGGTATAATTATGTGTAGCAGTTTGCTCAGTACAGTAAGTTAAAAAGGAATAGTCAATGACAACCTTTAACCAGACATGCTGAAAGCCTTTCATGTTGTCAGCTTGCATGTTGAATCTGGTAACTGTGTCACCTTGCATGTAGTGATTAATTGTGCCGATAATTGTGTAGGTAGTGTAACCGGCCATCGATATAATTATACAGTACCAAAATATAATCTCCTTCCATGAATGTGCCATTGCAATTAAATGAAACGCTTGAATGGGTGTTGAAGTGTAGAAAGCATTGTTGTGAAGCCAACTGAACCTCTCAGATTTCATGTTTTCCGCATATCACAGTCGAATGTTTCACACACATATTGTACTTCTGCTCATAAAGAACAGTATAGGTAAAAAATGCTCGTCCTTTTTATACCTTTACTCATGCCATTTGTTCCCAGGCCGTTCTCTTTCGATTCTCTTAGATTTATTAAAATGATAACTGGCTTCGAACATTCAAAGATCGGCAGGTTCTGTCGGTTGAAAACTGAGAATCAGGGTGGTGTTTAAATGTGCACTAATATGTCTCGATCACTTGACTATATACTGTTAGCTAGTTATTAAACTAACATAATGAAGTATTTGCAATGCAATTGTAAATTCAGTGTCCATGCAGCAATTTACCAAATAACGATAATATGACTCTTTATAGAAGAAAGTTCACTGGAAAACGACAGTCACATCCATCACTGCTGCCATATGCCTTCTTGCACAAAAAACAATATATTATATCTTTTGTTATAGATGTTGTGCTGCTTAAGAAACTGTAAAACGGGCGTAAATATATATCTCAGCAGTCTAGAAGAATAAAAAATTGTTCTAATAGTTCATACTTGTTTGTGATAGGTATATCTCTGTGTCCGCCAGAAAGAACAACCCCAGCAGATTTTTCGCTGTAGCACCCGCAAATCTCAATCGATTTGAAGGAATCCTTTTTATATGAAGAAAGATAAGGAAATTCTAAAATATCGCTGAAATTGGCATTAATGTACTCAGCTTAGTTCCTGAGATATTCGCCCTCAAAATAGAACAGTGATTTTGGCAGTGAACAAGAGAGGAGTTAGTTAGCCCCCAGCAGTGGGAATCTGCTTTATTATGAAGTGCAACGGGCAGGGATAGGCTGATTTCCGAAAAAAGTCGCTAAATCTCTATAAAATTCCAGCTATCCTCAAAAAGAGTAGTAAACAGTTTCTGTGAGGGGATTTATACCGTCTGAGGGGGATTCTGTTGGCGATCGGGGAGGGTTAACGTCCGGGACCATCCCCCAGCCCACGAGGGGTTGAATTGAATGTATGTGACACGGCGTCACTCACTCCGCAACTAATTAATCACAGAATGGTGGAGCGTTTGAGCTAGTTTGAGAAGTTAAAGAAATGTTCATGTACTGCTTTATATCTGTCATGTGACCCATGATGCGCAACGACAAAAATACAGTAATCGCTCCTTCTATCTAGAACTCTATGGTTTAACATAACTCACGGATGTCTGTAAGTGCACAGCCCTCTACGCAAAAGTTCGATTTTAAACCAGAAATAGCAGACTGTCTCTCTAATCGCATACTAATTGTGACTAGTAGGTGATACGAAACAGACAACAAGCACAAGCTGAATCATTCAGTAATAAGTTTGTCTTTGTTTGTATGCAATCAGCAGCAGCGTGTCAAATGATTTCTCGTCGGAACATTAGATTTGTCGGCGAGGTAGTAGCTTCATTAGTTGGTCAGGGCTCGAGGCGGCGCCGTCGCCCAACTGGGCAGGTCCGATTGAACCAATATTTCCCGGCACTCTCGAATTGAATTGAACTAATTAACGTGCCACCTATATCAGCGTACGTACAAACACGTCCCTCTTCTATAAGACCGCTCTTCTGGGATTGATAGCTCGTCGCCTATTAAGACCAGCTTTGGCTGCGGGGTCCTTAGACGGCGGAAAAAAGTGCAATATACGGAACCTCCGGGCCGTTACTGATATTGCAGTTTCCTGGTCTGTCTGTCTCTGCTTGAGGACTACAGGCTATTGGGTAAGTAAAATACTACATATATATTCATTCTATATTGCACTGTATGAAATGTATTTCTATTCATTGAATCATGCCAATATATTGGCAGATCGCGTGGGCCGCAAGCCTGTCCATTTTTAATTACCTATAATCAGCGCAAATAGCTTGTCGGCAATAACACTCTGATTGCAGTTCAGGCACGCAGACATGTCGGTCTTAAATAGCTCCGAGTTTTTGCTGCCGCACTGCACGGAGCCAATGATGAAACGCAATCTGCAAGGCTTCATAATCAACGGGTGTCTGACATCTGTGCTGGTTGTGGTTGGGTTGGGAGGCTGCTTGGCGCTATTGAAGCAGATTCTGAGCAGAAAACGTGACCTGGCTACTAAGTTGGCGAGATATCAGCTGTTTCTTCTGGGATGGGACGTGACACTGTTGATCAGCACCTTTGGATTCTATGGATTGGCCAGTTTTGTGTTTGCTGGATTGAAACCCTGGGCTGGGCCGTTCACCTATGTCTATATGGTTTGTTTCACAACTATGTGCAGCATGTGCAATCTGGTGCTATATTCAGGTTTTCTATCCCCTCGTCAACTTTGCGATGACCGGCAGCATATGGACTATGTTGGTTATCAGTGTTGAACGTTATGTGGCAGTGTCGCAACCTTTCCGGCACTGGGCGCGCAACAAAGACAGACTCACCAAAGTGATCTGCGCTGTTGTCTTTCTGGGCAGCTGTCTAGTCTCTTTGCCTACCACCTTGGAGCTCTCGATCCACACCTGTTGGAGTGAACGGACAGGGGAACTGATGCCAGAGATCGGAGTGAGCTCGCTGAGACAGGACACTGCTTATCAGTTGATCTACAGAGTCACATGCTATATGCTCTTTCTCAGTCCCTGTCCTTTTGTGATTGTGATTGCTGTCACTGTAAGGACACTGTTTATACGGGAGTCAGTTTTGGTCAAGATGCAGAGGGAGCAGGAGTATGAAGATTTGGATGAAAGCGAAACTGTGCAGGTAGGTTAGTGAGGAGGTTAATGACAGGCATGCATGGCCACACACTGCATAGAATTTTGAAGTAGCAAAGTTTCAGTGCTCCTTTGGCCCAAGGGACAGAACAGCCGCTCTCTTGACTGTTATGACACTCAAATTTCTGTTCTGCTACCTTGGACCGACCCTGATCAACATTCTCGAACTGTCTCTACCAGAAGACAAAGGTCCTGCTTTTGACTTCTTTGTTGACATCAGCAATTTGCTTGTAGTGGTGCATAGGTGAGGTCAAAGTTCACAGTTTACAGCTGTAAAGTCTGTTATATATTTTAGTGCCACCAACTGGACAATCTTCATCCGCTGGCAAGAAGAAGACTCGAATGAGAGTGTGTTGATGACATCTATTTCATACCGGAGACGGGTAGTGTCTTCGTTCGACATGAATCATCTGACTCAGCTGAACGAGCTGTGGAACAATTATTTGGCCAACCACACTGCCGAACAGTTGGGCTTTGAGCTGCTTGAAGCCATGCTCAAGGCTAATCCTGGACTCATCACTTATTTCTCACATACTGATGGACATGTGGGACGAATGCCTGGTATGCCTTCGATTCGAAATATCGTCTCAGTACAGTTGTTGATTCGTACATTTTCAGATTACTGTGCTCCACGTTTCTCATCTCCAACCCTATCTTCTTCTGGTCGCAAATGTGTAATCAAACTCGAAGGTCCCTCTGAAGCTAACGTCCGAGCACACGGAGCTATGATTGGTCGATTTTTGGATCAGCTATTCACTATGATGGGTGAGGGTCAAGCCCCCGAATTTGCCAACGAGCGTGTGCAACATGTGGGTCAAGTTCATTTTGGACAAGGAGTAATTTTGCGCAACGCCGATTGGGTGATAGCCAAGCATTTCCTGGTTGATCGGTTACTTCAAGACGTTGAGTGTAAACATAAGTACAGAAGATTGGCCACGCTTAAACTGATTACTCACTTGATTGGTCAAATCAAAGTGGGCTTTATTCAGGCGGCTGAGCAGGACATTATATTGAGTTATTTGAAATGATTTGTAGTGAATAGAGCTTGTTACTTTTGGGGATTGTTGATGAGGTATTTGAGTGGCATGCTACTTTGTGGTTGACGTGAATAAGTAATTTCATAAAGTCAATAAATGTGCGTGCAAAAATCGACTATTTTTATTCCGTGACTCCGAGTAGATGTTTAGTTCTTTGCAAGATGAAACCTGTTCGCGAAAAATTAAATGGTATGTGTTGTTCGCTTTGCACCCCCTGATTGGGAGTTATGTTAAAACGTCTACGCAGGAGGTAATTAAACAACTCGTGGCTGAAAACTTGACAAATAAACAGGCTAGTAGATTTTACGCAGCTAAGAACCTGAGCATCAGAAACACCGTTAAATTCAAATTGAAGCAAAGTTAAGGCAGTCGAGTGAGCTAAGAATAAAGGAGGCGCAGGAGCCACAATAAGCCGAAATTAGCACCGGAGGAAAGCCAGCGCTAGTGGCGATTTATTTCCCCAGAGCCGGTTCGTTAGTGCTGCATAGTGTTTCTAGACGCGTCGGCCAAGTAAGTGATCAAATTTTCGCTCTCAATCCCTCCCCCTCGCTCCCTCGCACTGCCTAAGCAGTCATTAAACGCCCACTTTTATAACTGAAAGTACTTATATTCAAGTCTAGCCCTAGCAGGTTCAATTTGGGTTTAGTTTACCTATAATCTCCAAAAACTGTGCCACCCTTAGCTGATATCCAGGCGCGATGCCAATCGTGCCCTCAGTTTGAGTCAGAAAAAGTTTACGATGCTGCCGCAGCCCTTTTTAATTAGACTGCGCTTCTACAGATAGCCTATAGCCAAATGGCGGCGCTTATGCAAAAGTTCAGTCGGTTCTGGCCTGTCCAAATAGTTTTTCTTCAGAAGATGCCCGGCGCTCGAAAAGGAAAAATTATAGATGATCTCTGCGCCGAGCCGCAGCCACTAACCTGGTTCAGTTTTATTGTCGACGGAATCGTGACCAATGTATTGGTGCTGGTGGGTCTGGTCGGCATAGTGTGTGTCAGAAAGAGACTCAGTCATAAAGCCAAGCAGAATCGCATTGCTAAGTACCTCATTGTGCTATGCGTTTGGGACGCAGCACTCTTGATTGCTTCTTTTGGCTTCTATGGGGCAGTCGTACTAATATCGTCAAGGAAACCTTGGAATGGATGGCTCACTTTTCTTTATGTGGTAAGTCTGACTGAAGGTCGGTTTGTGTCAGCCAGTTTTGATCAGTCAGTCGGACGGTTGGTCAATGTTGTTCAGTTGGTTGGTTGGTCACTTGGCTGGTCAGTCAGTCAGTCAGTCAGTCAGTCAGTCAGTCAGTCAGTCAGTCAGTCAGTCAGTCAGTCAGTCAGTCAGTCAGTCAGTCAGTCAGTCAGTCAGTCAGTCAGTCAGTCAGTCAGTCAGTCAGTCAGTCAGTCAGTCAGTCAGTCAGTCAGTCAGTCAGTCAGTCAGTCAGTCAGTCAGTCAGTCAGTCAGTCAGTCAGTCAGTCAGTCAGTCAGTCAGTCAGTCAGTCAGTCAGTCAGTCAGTCAGTCAGTCAGTCAGTCAGTCAGTCAGTCAACCTCAAGCCAAAGAACTAAACTTGGCTCGGTATCGAAGTAATTGCGAGACAATCAGACCAGCTCTTTCAGATCTTCTACCCTCTAGTCAACCTTACTATGACAGGCACAGTGTACATGGTTTTGGCAATTGCATTCGAACGCTATCTGGTGCTCTCTCAATCTCTACAGGATCAAACACGTGGATTAAAGCGGATCAAGCTTGTGTGTCTACTTATCACAGTCTGGGCAGTGGTTCTTAACCTGCCCACCAGCCTAGAACTGGTGATCAAGACCTGTTATGACCCCAGAACGGGGGAGTACATGCCACAGATCTCTCAATCGTACATTCGGAAAAGCGAGACTTTCATTGTGGGATACAGAGTTATTTGTTTCCTGATTTTCATCAGTCCAGCTCCCTTCGTTGTCACAGTGATGCTAACTGTGAGAACTTTGTCCATAAGGTCTGTGATTCTGGCCTCTAGAAGAAGACACACCTTCGCTTCTGGATGGGTAAGTTTGGATTTTGTAAGGAATAAAGAAAGCAAATGTAAGATTTAGGACCTTCCACTAGCAGGGGAGAACAGCACCACAGCTCTGCTAACTGGGGTGATAGTAAAATACCTGGTGTCTTTTGCAATGCCAACAGTGATGAATGTACTTGAAATCGTGAACGAAGACATCACAGTGGACCAGACCTTTGGCATTTTTGTTACCATCAGCAACCTGCTCATCGTACTCAACAGGTAGGTAACCAACTGCAAAAGAAGCATCATGTAAAATTGGACAAATTCAGTGCCACAAACTGGATCATCTTCTGCCCATTCTCCAAGCGCAAACGACCGGAGAGAAAGGGCCAGTCACAATTTACCAAATACCAACTGAGTCAACTGAAGCAGATCTGGGGCAAAAGAGATGCAGAAGAACTGGGAACTGAGCTATTGCTACAACTGACTGAAGCTAATGCTGGACTGAGATACAAACTACAACACGCTTTTGGAAGTGAGTTGTATTCAGCTGTAAACAGTTTCAATGGTAATATTCTGACCATTTCAGCCGAGCTCAGACCAAACTTCTACATCGCCGACGTCCCCCAAGCCCCTTGCACATGTCCCCCTGAGGACACAGCCGATGTCTCTCGTAAAAGCCCTGTCTGTGTGAGCCTGGCACCGGAAGTCAAACGCCTGGGTTGTCAGATCGGCAGTTTCTTTAACGAAACGGTGGCTGACTTGATAGACCAAAAGCCAATCTCCATTGTAACAGACAAAGCCCGTAGAGTTGGCGAACTGCATTTCCAGAAGGGCATCAATCTGCAGGATTGCGATTGGCAGCTGGTTGAGCACTATTTGACCACTAAAATGACTCAGAAGTCAAGCAAATCGCGACAGAAGGCTGATAAGGAGATTGCGGATAAGTTTGTGGGCTATGTGGTCAATCAGATGAAGCTGGGCTTTCTGTGTCAGACCCATGTGCAGGAGTATGCCACCACTGTGTAAGCAAGAGATTATTTGTAACTAACCAGTACTGTTGGTTGAAAATGTCTACATATGGTGTACTGATTTAGTCTGTCTGCATAACAATATATTCTAGTGTACAAAAACGCGGAGAGTACTTCGTTTGCTGTGCCCCAGGGATACAAGGTGTGTCTTTTCTAATCTTTTTACCGTTTTTTTAGAAAAAAAACCGGTTTTTTCCATAAGGGTCGGAAAAACATAAATGGCGGGAAAAAACTCAAGCTAAAAATAGGTAATTTTTCAGTTAAAATGAACTTTTGCGATGTAAAACAGACCAAACTAGCTCAAAATTGTAAGGAAAACAACAGGCTCGTAATAACTGTGTCGATGGCCTATTCAGTGAATTGTGATAAAGGAGTCTTAAAAATAACCGAAAAATCTTTTAAAAACAAACTGTTTCTAAATACGCTAAAATAACTAAAAGAATCTAAAAACAATTGTCCGAAAACTTGCTCCGAATGCAGGCATTTTTGGTGTGGTTGGAAAGAAACGACATCATCTTTTCGCTCTTAGAAGGGGGTTTGGAAAACGATGACAACCGATGACAAGGGGAGAGAGGGGTCGAAAAATGGCCAAAATGGATTTGGTCACTTTTGCACAGCCCCTGATACTCATAACACATTATTCCAAAAACTGAGCTGATTATACATGACCCCAATAGAACTAAGACGCAAGTGTTAGTGCAAGGTTTTTTTGCCTAAGCTCAGCAGCAATCGACTTTACAGCCAAACTTCATTTACATTTAACATCGTACTGGCATAGTGCTTTATGATAGTGCTCACAAAAATTATCATCCAAGCCACCATGGTAATACCAAATGGTAGCACAGTCTTGATAACTTAGTATGGTCATGTCATCTGCATTGTTAGGATTAGCTTACTGTAATTTTAATAGTGAAATTTTATTTTAATTTAATATTAATATAATAGAACTAGCCGATTTTAATTTTAATTTAATATTAATATAATAGTCCCCTGTTAATTTTAATTTAGATTTAATATTAATACTATTAAATAACAATTTTAATAGTATTTTAATAGCATTTTAATAGTAGATTCTAAAATGAGCTTAAAAAATTTTGGACACACTTTAGCAAATTGGTGAAACAACATATTTTGCTTGAAGCTGCTAGTGTAAGTTGAAAATGTAATCAGAGATCCAACTAAGAAGCATTTTTTTCTCTGGAAATTTATAACCATTCTATTTAAAACGACTTTGTCTGAGCATGGTTTTAAGCATACATGTAAGAGAGGGGTCTGGTGGTCTGCCGCCACCCGACTTAGGCCAGAACCGCCCCCGGTTGGAGACCCCCGATACGATTTTTCCGACCCCCTCCGATTTTTCTGGCAAGTAATTTTTGAGCAAATTTTTGCGATTTGTTACAATTTCAGACACTAAAATTGCAAAAATCGCCTGTAAAACAGCACTTCTTAGCTGTATGTCAGCCTAAATTAGCGATTTTTGACGATTTTAGCCGAAAAATTGTGATTTTTGTGCGTTTTTTAGTGCCCAACTCCCTCCCAAAGTTTGTGCTCAGACCCCCCCGCCGACGCCAGACTCTCCAACCCCCTTCGGCGGATGACCTGTTAAGATATTCGAAAAAGCATGCGAACAGAGCTAGGCATGAATAATTTGAAAGAAAATATTGATGCATAGTTAAAGAGACGTTTTGAAAGGAAAGACTGTTACATCGGATATTGAGTAGCTTCAGGTCCTTTTGTCATTCATGCTTATTAGTGAGAGAAGTTCCACTGTTTCCAAGATTCGAGATTCAGAGGGCTGTCAGACACCTTCAATTTTAATCATTCTCTGAGGTAAACTTCTGATTTAAATTCTAGTATTTAGGTAACTCCTTTATTGTCAAACAAGGTCAAACTATTAAAATGCTATTAAAATACTATTAAAAATAATTTTTAATATTCAGCTCCTCTGTGTATTTTTAATTTAATTTAATATAATAGTAGGCCCTCCAATTTAATATTAATATAAATTTAATACTATTAAAATGGCACTATTAATAATAGTTTTATTTTAATATTAATATATTTAAATTACAGTAGATTAGCTCTACTTAAGGTCCAAGGCACTGCAGACATATCGGCTAATTGTTTCCTGTTGCCAGGTCCTAGCCAGTACCATTCTTTGTTCGGTTCATCTGTCAGTGTCACTGGAAACTGCTGCAGTCCAACCCAGGCGTCTCTTCGCAAGCGCTGAAACGTTTAGGCCATGTAAACAGTGTGATGCCTTTTTGAAACGTGGAAGGAAAGTAGAGGGTGGCCCATTTATCTATCACAGGTCTTGACTTGCTGCTTTTGCGTTTTCGCTGAAATGCTGACACAACATGCACAGGTCCTCAGGGTTTTATTTAATGTCAAAATTTTGGCCCAGTTTGTCACTTCAACTCAACTTTTGACTTCAACTGAAAAGGTGAGCTACTCGAAAGGTCGTCAGTCAACTTGATGAACACAAAAGGTACAACAAGACCAGACAGGGATACGCTATCTGGAGGGGTGCCTACACAGTACTCTCCTGTACAAATATAGTAGGTATATACTTATTTACCCACGTTTAATGCCCCACCCTGTATATTTCAAAATCTTTGCCATTGAGTAAAGCAGACCGTGTCCTTCAGTTTAACCCTTTCGAATTCATCCCTTTTCCATATGTGAGGCAAACATTGAACATGAAACCGGCGATCACAACATGAAAACAGAACTGTGATGAAGATCATGTTCACTCTGTGTGGATCGGCCCAAATTCTGCTTGTGAACATGATACTATCATGACCCTATTCAAATGTTGTGAAATCTTATCTTATCAAATCTTATCCACATTTTTAGTTCGTTCTTTCCCTGTCGACACAATATTCATTTTGTAAACACCGCGAACATCACACACACAATCGACACAGACATGATGAACATCTCACCTTGGCAGACAGCACTAAGTCGACACCAGTACAAAAGATAGAACACCTCTTTTAGACCAGCGAATACCCCTTTTGGACAGTCAACATTGGAATACTACTTTTAGGCCAGCGAACACCCCTTTTGGCATACATGTAACAGGTCATCCGCCGATGGGGGGAGGGGGGTTGGGGGGGGGGGTCTGGCGCCAGCCGGGGGAGGGTCTGAGCCAAAATTGTGGGGGAGGGGGGTGGGCACTAAAAAACGCTCAAAAATCGAGAAAAATCGCAATTTTTTGGCAAAAATTGCCAAAAATCGCTAATTTGGGCTGAAATATGGCTAAAAAGTGCTGTTTTGCAGGCGATTTTGGCAATTTTTGTGTGTGGAAGTGTAAAAAATTGCAAAAATTTGCTCAAAAATTTACTTGCCAGAAAAATCGGAGGGGGGTCGGTGAAATCGTCTCGGGGGGGGGGGCCATCTGGAGGGTCTGGCCTAAGTCGGGTGGGGGGCAGACCCCCAGACCCCCCTGTTACATGTATGCCTTTTGGCAGTCAAAATGAGTCAAAGACAAGTCAAATTGTTTGAAATTTTATCTACTTTTGCTGATCAAATACACATACACAAAAATACACATTTTTAAGCACTGAGTAATGTGTATCGAAATGTTCAATGTGTATGTGTGTCTGTACACATTAAGAAAAGAAGGTGTACTTTTGTGTATGGTAAATGTTCATGTGTATGCACAAACAACAGTAGGTTAAAGTAGCAAAATACCGAAAGCTAACCAAAATAACTTGCTTTTGTCAGCCGGTTATTAAGCATATTGTAGGCACTTCTATCTTTAACATGTGCCAAATGTCCATTTGGTAGGTGATTGCATGAACTCCTCAATGCGTTCGTATAATTGGCTTTCGTCGTGTTCAGTATGTAGCATGTGTTAGCTATGTGCAAATGGCGTGCAAACGATTTACAAGGTCGATCTGAAAAATACACTTTATAATGAAAGTAAAGATCGTTTCAAAACCGATTTACATGTATATTCCTGTCAATGATTTCTGTCTTTGCGACAAGAAGTAATTAGAAGTGTATTTGGCCAATGAAACTAAGGCACTAGCCTCTTACACCTATGTATTTGATGAGCCATGATGTTTTATTTTCATAAAACCTGTATAAAATAGAAGCAGAGTTAAAAATCAATACACTCTTACCACACTTAGGAATATCCCTGTCCCATGTGAGATTAGCAACGCATGTTATCTCGGTCACACAACCATTATCACAGGTCACAGTCGCACTACCGTCAACTGGTACGGTGTTTTCATCTGGGCTGTATGTAATCCTTGCACGGTCAATTGGGTTTAGCCGAAAGCAAACTAAAACAGTCGCATAGGGGAAGTCAAACTACCAAAGTCTAGCTGCACTCGGCTCTAAGTAGCGCCTTGCTTAGCCTAGTATAGCTATAAACATACATATAGGGTTCCCGAACCGTGTATAGGACCTGTGAAACCGAAAATTGGTCTTCAAAAGGAAACCTCAGCAGCCAAAGGTGAACTCGGCCAAAAAAGCGAACTTTTGGGCAAACACAGTGATTTAGTACATAAATCAGTAAATCGATGAGAATTGATAAAAATTGATGAATTTTGAAACTTTTAACACTGTTTCAAGCACATTTAGCATTTTTATGCGGAAATTTGGAATTTTACACATCTTTACGCCTTTCTAAATTCCAAAATCGGTTTTTTTTTTCAGTTTTTTTTCGGTTTTTCTCCAAAACCGCGGAAAAACTCTAGGTCAAGTTCTGAATATGCTAGTTACTGTTTTTTTGGGTATGGGATTTTCAGGAATCGGTTCGGTATGGGTAGGTATTCGGTATTCCGGTATGTATTCGGTATTTCTGTAAATGTTTTACAAAGTCAAAACGCTGAATTTCCCATTTGCAAGGCCATGGACTTATTTCCAAGGTCAGTGGCTAGAAAATTCATCAAAAGCAATGGGATTTACAGGTTTTAGGATTTTTTGAAATATTTTTTTTCAGTTTTACTGCAGTGCAAATCGTTTCTATAAATAATTTTGGCTAATAGAAATGCTTCCACTTGTACTGTAGGTTTAAGGCCTGCTAGTGTTCAGTATGAAGATCTAACGAGCAGGACAAGATGCGGGGCTATTTTGTTGATTGTGAATGTGCTGTACATCAAGTACAGTACATAGCGACTTGATTATCCTTAAAATTCGATATTTTGGTATACACAATCAGCCGTAATCCTAGTCTGAGACCTTGAGGTCTCGAAATTTCGTTGTCGAAAATCGGCCATCCCAGGTTAGGCATAGACCGAATTTAGCATTCTTACTTTGAAGTGGTGCTGGCGTTGTAGCTGTCCATTCTGTGTTATCTACAAAAAATCGTTACGGGCGAAACGGAGCCAACGAATCAAAATTAGTGACAGAGAACTAAACTGAGACCATCAGCAGTGTTGAAACCAAACAATCAGCATTGTAGAAAATACAGCATCTCAAGAACTCGTTGAAGATTAGGTCAACTAGACTGTGTGAAACTTTACTTTTATACAGGTGACCAACTTTGACTTTGATATGGTGCTTTAGGTTGCCTTCTTCTTCACCTTCTTCAGTCACCTCAGCCTAAATCTGAACCACTGAACCCACAAACAAGGTATAGTTGATTTCAACAAGTAAACACAATAATCCAAATTTCTTTTTAGACATGGTTCCCAAATGTTCCGCAATAGTTTTGGCCTCAAACAGACGTTTGCAATACCATTCAAGTATTGCAACTTACTTCAACAGTTGGCTTGTGAAAGGTGACCACATTGTATTGTCGTGGTCCGTTGCCTAAAACAATGCGATATGCACCAAGTTCTGCTCTCAAAAGTTGCTCCCCTCCCCTCTCATGCCATTACGTAATTTTTGCATGCCCCCTATGTACAAATTCTGATGTCAGCAGTTGTTCGCTTGATGCTGATTGTACATACGTTTAGTCGTTAACACTTGAACTGTTACAGTTCTGTCAACATTTGCAGATTGAGCAACCGTGACCATTTGTGTAACTGGTTTTTGGGTAGTGGTTATCATTTCTGCAACATAAGAACAGAGTGTAGCAAGTGATTTCCTTCTAGAAAATACCTTCAGATGTTGATAGATTTGCAGACATGTTAGATTTGTGACTGGTTATGTGGTCTTTCAAAAAGAAGAAAGCCAATAACCCAGCCAAAAGCAGAAGCAAGGAAGAACCACCTAAAAGAGCTGTCACTTTTACGAACCCCATCGTCCGGCACAAAGCTTCTCTCCAGTTATAGTCTTTATCGCAACAGGAAATCAATTGGGCTCCAATGCTGCTGATTATGTTCATGACAAATAATAATAAATAATAATTATATGCAATTCGTGAAAAAGTATCGCTTTACACTGTCTATTGTTGAACTCTGAAATTTATAGCACAGTAATTGATATCTTATTTGAGCATGCAGTATGTCAATGCTTATAGAAAATTATGAGGTTGTTTGTCAATACCAGCGAACCAGAGTTGGAATGGCGTATGATTAATCCAGCTCTTCTACCTTGTGTGTTTTAAAGCAGCTTAATTTAGTGTGCAGTATTTGGTGGGGCGTTCGGACGGGGCTCATTTTCTGTGGCACGAGTTATGAAGATGCAACAATCTTGATTGTTTAAAAACTGTTAAACATACGTGAATACCTGTAGCACAGCTAAATTAATGAGAAAAACTGTGATCGCAAACGGTACATACAATAAAAGACTGAGCTGATACATCACCCTGGGTACAATATATCGAGACAGATATACAGGGTGTGCCAAAAAAAAACAACCCAGCAGAGTTTTTGCTGTAGCAACCGCAAATCTCAACCGATTTAAATGAATCCTTTTTTAAATGAAAGATAAATAAATTCTTGAAAGATTGATGTAACGTTTATTAAGATAGCTTGCTTAGTTCCTGAGATATTTTCCCTCAAATTCAAAACAGAGATTTTGGCAGTGAACAAGAGTGATAAACACAACCCAGCAGATTGTTTACTTTTCCAACCATGAATCTTAACCGATTTGAATGAATCCTTTTTTGAATGAAAGATTGATAAATTCTTCAAAGATTGGTGCAATTTTTATTGAGATTCACTGCTTAGTTCTTGAGATATTTGCCCTCAAAGTCAGAAACAGATTTTGGCAAAGAACAAGAGCGATTCCGTTGCACTTCATAATAAAGCAGATTCCTACTGCTGGGGGCTAATGACACTTTACTGTTGAAGTGAACCGAGTTTATGTGTCACCAGTAAAGCCTCCAATAGCCCTCAACAGTAGCAGGAATCCGTTTTATTACGAAGTTTAGCGGAATAATAAAAATTCCCTCTTGTTCACTGCCAAAATCACAGTTTTGATTTTGAGAGTGAATATCTCAGGAACTAAGCAGAGTACATTAATAAACGTTACATCAATCTTTCAAGAATTTATCTATCTTTCATTTAAAAAAGGATTCATTCAAATCGGTTGAGATTTGCGGTTGCTACAGCGAAAAATCTGCTGGGTTGTTTTTTTTTGGCACACCCTGTATATTCTGAAATGAGCAATTATAAATACAAAATGTGCGAAAAATACAGTATTTTTGGTATTTAAAATTTTGTTCTAGGGTATAGTGATGTTTATAGTACATCTCTATTTATAGTACCCCGGGTACTATAAACGACACTTAGTACTAATAGTCATAACACTTTTTATTCGAAAAAAACTGAGCTGACACATGACTCCAACAGAAATATCACGCAATTGTTAGTGTAAGTTTTTCCCTAAGCTCAGCAATCGACTTTACATCCAAACTTCATTCACATTTAACATCGTACTGACATAGTGTCTCTAACTTTGCCCAACAAAAAGTGTCATCCAAACCACCATGTTTATACCAAATGCTGCCACAGTCTTGAACACCTGGTTTCCCCTCTCTTGCATTGTCAGGATTAGGTATATCTATGCTCCAGGGCAATGCAGATGCATCGGCCAATTGTTTGCTGTTGCCAGGCCCTAGCCAATACCATTCTTTGCCTGGTTCATCTGTCCGTTTCATTGGAAACTGCTGCAGGCCAAGCCAGGCTTTTGCTTGCAACGGCTGAAACGTTTAGGCCATCTAGACAATCTGATGCCTTTTCAAAACTTGCAAGGAAAGTACACGGTGATAGTGTTTCCGATCAAACTATAATTAAATAACAAAATTAAAATGTTTTCGCCAAAATCACCAAGTAAATAGCAGTTTAATAAGAAATTAATTTCTCGCGATCAACGTCAAACACATTTATATTATATTAAATTTCGTAAAATTGCCCTAGAAATTTGATATAACTTTCACTAACCAAAGCCTGGCTACAAAATAAGAAGTTCAGTCCAAAGATGACCTTGTTCATGCCTGTTGTGGCAAAGATATCAACCGATTAAATGCTAATTCGTAGACCGTTTGTAGCTATCTGAAGAAAGGTCAGGTCATTTTACACTGACACGTTTTGTGCTGTTTCCTCATGAATTGAGTATTTATTTTAGCAAATTTATACGTATTTAATTCATATCAAATAAAAAATTTCTATCAAATTAAATTTCAGAATTTGGGTACCAAGCAAATTAATAGCAAGGTATTTTCTTCTGAAAGCTGAGTAAGCAATTTAAGAGCCGGTTTTTCTAGGAATCGACTTTTGCTCCTTAACCTCCGGACAAATCTCAACTTTATGTCTCCGATTTGGCTAAATTTTGTATTTTGGTGTAATTTGACCTAAAAGTCATTTTATCAATTTCCCGGTCATTTTCCAGAGGGTCACTTTTTTCCACCCAACCTCAGATCTCGGCTTATAACTCTGGAGCCAATGAACTTACAAACTTGCGGATTGCATATTTATAATCACATGAGTGTTCGCTTTCAAACGATACCCTATATGACCAAATTTGAGACAAAAAGTTTTTTTTCGAACCCCTTGTGGGTAGGGATGGGCAACGTAAATTAAAATCGGTAATTTACGTACGTGTTATTTCAGTTTTACCAGATTTTAATTTCCGTATTCGTGACGTGTTTCGGAAATTAAAACGGCTAATTTCTTGCTGTAACGTGTTACGTAAATTAATTTCCGTAACGTCGTAACGAATAAGATTCCAGCCATATGTAAATTAATTTTTGTTTTTCTTCAAAAATCGCTAGTAGGCAGTAGCAATTGAATATCGCGGAAAAAATCATAAAATGAACTGTATGCAATGCAAATTTTAATTCTGTGTTTGTTCGATTGGAATTGCATTCGTATTTTTGAAATCTAACTACAGACCAAAAGGAAGGAATGAAATGTGGGTATGTTTTTTTTCGCTGAATTACTGTAGCTGCTGAGGGTTTTATAACTGCGCAGCAACTAGCCAGCCAACTACAACAGATTGTAGCCTACCTACAGCACACTGACGGTTAAACGGTTGACAGTACTTACATATAAGATTACTAGTAGCAAGAATATATAACACCAAGAATGTTCCACTCGGCGGCTCGGCCGTAGTCAGCTGAGCGACCATGCGCTGCAACATAATTGCGCCTACGTAGGCGCGATCGCGACCACCTAGGCGCGATCGCGCCCACGTAGGCGCGATGCGACCACGCAGGCGCGAAATCTATGCTGCTTACCCCTGCAGAAAATGATTTCAGTCGCTCGGACTCGGAGGAGGAGAAATAAAATTCTCATGCCATGAGTTCGTTCCTGTTATGTCAGTACATGCTTCTAAAGAACGCCATGTTTCAACTATCTGAATAGCTTACACATGAGATTATCAGTTTGGTGTGACGTCATTATGAAAAGAGCGCACAAAGAACTTGGTCTGACAAACGTCTTTTGCTAAGCGTGTGCGTCGGGTCGTACAAGTACAGTATTTTCTTGTCCTGGAGTCCCTTAACTGACTTAGGGCGGTAAGGCAGTTGGCCTTTCTTTCTACAAACTGCAAAAAACAACAAGACGAGACGAGTTTGGCGCTACGCCTGCAATCATTTTCTGCAGGGGTAAGCAGCATAGATTTCGCGCCTGCGTGGTCGCATCGCGCCTACGTGGGCGCGATCGCGCTTACGTGGTCGCGATCGCGCCTACGTAGGCGCAATTATGTTGCATCGCATGGTCGCTCAGCTGACTACGGCCGAGCCGCCGAGTGGAACATTCTTGGTGTTATATATTCTTGCTAGTAGTGAAGAAAACTATGTAACTTCATTTCTCTGTTTGAATGCATTTTAAATGTACAACGTACAATGTACTGTTGGCAAGTCCGACTGAACCTGGATCAATTAATAGGTTTTAACCTGAAATTTGTGGACTTTAACCTGAACCTTAACCTATTTTATTTCAGCCGGAGTTGAACCTGTTCCGTTTTATTGGACTTTCTCCACAGGTTCAAATTTCAAGTGCAATTTTTAAGCAAACTATGTAAAATTTTCGGTTGGATTGCACAAAATTTTATAGATGTCATGTTTTTATACCTATTTTCAAACTGACACTGTCAGGAAACGAAAGTACACTGCCCCGTAAAGTCTGATCTATGTTTTTCACTGCCAATAGAAAGGCTTATAGCTCAGAAAAGTTGCAAGCAGCGCAAAATATCTACAGTTTTTGGAGATATCGGAGGACTTGAACCTGAACCTATTGTCCAGGTTTTTTAGAAGATGGACTTGAACCTGAAATTTCGATATTGGCTTTGACTTGAACCTGAACCTATTTTTCAACCCTGAACTTTCCAACAGTAGTACAACACCTACACATGAATTTATAGTTGCTTGGCTTTTCTGCCTATTTTCTTATACAGGGAGATAACATATTGACAAATTCAAGCCTTGAAAAACGTATCTATAAGATATTCTGACCGTAAAATTGACCGAAATCAACCGGTTTAGCAGTTCGAAGAGTGGGATTGCGCTTCTGTGCGACAAGGGCGAAAAATTTTAGAATAATTAGCTTAAAAGTCGCATTTAAGATTCAGTCGCAACCAAAAATATGTCTATAATACAACAAAACAATGCGGTGGGCTCAGGATTCTACAGAAAAATCTGTTCTGCGCTAGGAGCGTAAATTAATTCACATACGGAAATTAATTTACATATTGCTAAATTTTAATTTTCGTATTCGTTTAATTTCCGTATCCAGATTTTTTTTTAATTACTGTAATTGTTAAGCGTTACGAAAATTAAAAATCGGCGCTTAATTTACGTTACGCGTTACGAAAATTAACTTACGTGCCCATCCCTACTTGTGGGCCAAATTTGACCCCCCAAAGGTGCGACTACCGCTATTTTATTTCAAAAAAATGTAGCGCTATCTATTCACTTTTGATAGCACAAAAATCGGGGAAAAAATGGGCATCTAATTGAGTTTTTGGGCCTTGAAACTTGTCAGGTCGAAAATTTGCCCAATAAAAGATTGCCTTGTAAAGAGCATATTTTTGTCAATTTTGAACCGAGTTCAGTGATTTTTCGCACACATATTGCACTGTGTCCCTGGCACATACTGCACAAATCTGACCTTGCTGGCTCTTGTTTGGCGCCAGTTCTACTGTGCTGAAGGGGAGGTTGACCCCCTCTGGCTCTGACCTACCCCCCTCAGCCGGCCCTCTCAATTTTCTTTACGGAAGAATTTTGTATAGAAATTATGACGGAAGCATGCCAATATTAGGTGTAAATTAGCTCAGAATAGCTTCTTTTAACTAAAAATAAGCCAAAAACCTTGATTTTAGCTAAAAATCCGACTTTTTAACTTACTGTACCATCCTCTCAACCCCCTCAGGCGCTCCTGCCCCCATCAGCCCCCTCAGGAATTGAAAATTCTACCCCTCCCCATCAGCCAAAATGCTAGTCCATGTCTGCCTTCAACCATTTCAGAATCAAGATTTATGTATTTTTTAACAAAACGTGCAACAGGATGGACTGGAATCTAATTATATAAAATACGCCAAGTGAGTATAAACCGCATTCCATTTAGACTTCGTGCACTGACTGGAATTTTGGTCTTGTAAAACATGTGCCCTGGCATAACATGGATTGAAATATGAGATACAGACCTGAAATGAATTTTTGTTGGTACACGATACCATACATAACCAAATTCGAGACAAAAATTTTTTTCGAACCCCTTCGGGCCAAATTTGACCCCTCAAAGGTGCGACTACCGCTATTTTATTTCATAAAAATGTAGCGCTATCTATTCACTTTTGATAACACAAAAAAAAATCGAGAAAATAATGGGCATCTATTTGAGTTTTTGGGCCTTGAAAGTTGTCAGGTCGAAAATTTGAACAATAAAGATTGCCTTGTAAAGAGTATATCTTTGTCAATTTTGAACCGAGTTCAGTGATTTTTTGCACACATATTGCACTGTGTCCCTGGCACATACTGCACAAATCTCACCTTGGTGGCTTTTGCTTAGCGTCAGTTCTACGATTCTTGGTCACATTTCAACATACATACATTGTACATTAGTTTACAAAGCAAATTGAATTGGGCACTTATTTACTCATAACCCTAAAAAGAGTTACGCTTCTACTTTATTGCTGTTTTGCTTGCCATCTTACGTCAAGCCATACAAATACAACGTACCTTCCATGGAGTCAGAGCTAAAACTTTTCGATTCTTGCTGCATGAGTGGATAGCTTAATGGTTCCAAGCCAACTTGTCATCAAGCTAACAACACATGCCCCAGCAGGTGAAGCGACCCAACCCAACCCATTTGTATCATACAGTGTAACACGTAAAAGTTCAAGTCAACCTGTTAATTTCTCCTGATACCAATACGTCCTACACATTTTGGGGTGATTACATTGGTGAGATAGTATCAGTGCAACTGTTTGTTGACGATCTGGACATCTCAAAACGGGATGACATTTGGTATGCATAATTAGACTCCTGTCCATCCTGTTGCACGTTTTGTTCAAAAATACATAAATCTTGATTCTGAATTGGTTGAAGGCAGACATGGGCTAACATTTTGGCTGATGGGGAGGGGTAGAATTTTCGATTCCTGAGGGGGCTGCTGATGGGGGGTGGGAGCGCCTGAGGGGGGTTGAGGGGATGGTATGCAGGGTTGTATATTTTTCCGAAAAAAACCTCGGCCTGTTTTTTTCCAGTTTTTTTCCGGTTTTTTTCCTAAATCGCGGAAAAAAACTCCAGCCCAAGTTCTGAGTATCCTAGGCTGGTTTTATGATTCCTAACGCTTTCTAGCGCCTTCCTCAGTCTTGTTAGACCAGAAATACACGTGTTACATTGATATAAATCACGAAACAGGCATGAAACAGTGCCTGACAGGTTCCATAAACAACGCTATATGCAAATTTTCTTACAGCAGTTTGCATTTTTGTTTTTTCATGCCAAATTTGGTCTTTTTTATTGTTTTTCTAACAGTTTTGAGTCAGTATGGCCTATTATACATAGCAAAAGTCCGTTTTTTAAACGAAAAATGACGTAAATTAGCTATTTTTAGCTTGAGTTTTTTTCCGCGGTTTATGTTTTTTTCCCACCCTTAGGAAAAAAACCGGTTTTTTTCCGGAAAAAAACAGTTTTTTTCCGGTGTTTTTTTCCCACCTCACATCCCTGATGGTATGTAAGTAAAAAAGTCCGATTTTTAGCTAAAATCAAAATTTTTGGCTTATTTTGAGTAAAAATAGGTTAAAATAAGCTATTCAGAGCTAATTTACACCTAATCTAGGCATGCCTTCGTCATAATTTTCTTTACAAAATTCTTCTGTAACGAAAATTGACAGGGCCGGCTGAGGGGGTAGGTCAGAGCCAGAGGGGGGTCAACCTCCCTTCAGCACAGTAGAACTGACGCCAAGCAAGAGCCAGCAAGGTCAGATTTGTGCAGTTTGTGCCAGGGACACAGTGCAATATGTGTGCGAAAAATCACAGAACTCGGTTCAAAATTGACAAAGATACGCTCTTTACAAGGCAATCTTTTATTGGGCAAATTTTCGACCTGACAACCCTCAAGGCCCAAAAACTCAATTAGAGGCCCATTTTTTTCTCGATTTTTTTCGTGCTATCAAAAGTGAATAGATAGCGCTACATTTTTATGAAATAAAATAGCGGTAGTCGAACATTTGGGGGGGGGGTCAAATTTGGTCCACATGGGGTCCGAAAAAAAATTTTTGTCTCAAACTTGGTCATGTGGGGCATCGTTTGAAAGAGAACGCTCATGTGATTATAAATGTGCAATCCGCAAGTTTGTAAGTTCATTGGTTCCAGAGTTATAAGCCGAGATTTGAGGTTGAGCCGAAAAATTGAGTCCTGACAAAAACGACCAGGAAGGTGATAAAACATCTCTTTAGGTCAAATTATACCAAAATACAAAATTTTAGCCAAATCGGAGACATAAAGTTGAGATTTGTCCGGGAAGAGTCGACCCTTAGAAAAACCGGCTCTTAATAATTATTTAATTTAAAAATAAATTTACTCGGAAATACTACAGGCTGGGTCATTTACCTATCACAGGTCTTGACTTTCGTTCGTCAAAAAATTGGCTGAATTCTAACACAACATGCACAGGCGCTCAGAGTTTTTACTCTCAAAGTTTTGGCTTAGTCTGTCAGTTCAACTCTTAGTTATGGACTTCCATGCGTTTGCACACGTCATAGATAGAAAGTGACGGCTGACCCATAGAAGTGCATAACCTGTGGTTGAAGACTTGACCAAAGTTTTGAGAGCAAAAATTCTGACGTTCTGTGAATGTTGTGTTAAAATTACAGTGAGACTTATTGACGAAAATCAAACCACAGGTAGACAAATGGCTCAGCCTGCAGCTGAATGTGGTGGCGGACACATGGAAGGGCGCAAGTAGCGATTGAAGTCACAGACATGGTCAGAATTTTGAGAATAAACCTTATGGCTACCTGTCGGATCGGATGCTGTTCGAATCTTGTGCAGGTGATGTTCATGGAGAGATTTTCGATTAGAGTTTTGAGCATATTTTAATTTTTACGAACATTTCTGGGTGAATTCGAAAGGGTAAAAAAAGTAGCAAAATACCGAAAGCAAGCCAAAACAAGTTACTTTTGTTAGCTGCTTATTAATCATATCGAAGGCTGGTCTATCTTTGAGATGAGCCAAATGTCCATTTGGTAGGTGATTGCATGAACTCATCAATGCTTCCGAGTAATTGGCTTTCGTCATGTTCAGTATGTAGCATGTGTTAGCTGTGTGCAAATGGTGTGTAAACGATTCACATGGTTGATCTGAAAAAAACTATGCTTTATAATGAAAGTAAAGATAGTTTCAAAACAGATTTATATTCCTGTCAATGAAGTCTTTGCGACAAAAACTATTTAGAAGTGTGTTTGGCCAATGAAACCAAGGCAATAGCCTCCTACACCAACGTATTTGATGAGCCATAATGTTCTATTTCCATAAAAGTTGCAGAAAATTGAAGCAGAGTTAAAAATCAACATACTCTTACCACACTTAGGAATATCCCTGTCCCATGTGAGATTAGCAATGCATGTCATTTTGGTTTCACAACCATTATCACAGGTCACAGTCGCACCACCGCTAACTGGTAGGGGATTTTGATCTGGGCTGTATGTAATCCTTGAATGGCCAATCGGGTCCAGCCGAAAACAAACTAAAACAGCTGCATATGCATACATATATAACTACCTAAGTCTAATTATACTCGGCTCTAAGTAGCCCCTTGCTCAACCTAGTATAGCTATAAACATACATGTAGCTGGATATTGCTTTTTCTGATCCAAATAGGGTTTCTGCGCTATGCCCTAAGTGGTTTCAGCGCCCTTTTTTGGTGCCAAAATGTGGGTTTGTCAAAAGCTCTTTTTCGACTCAAAACAGTGTTATGGCCTCTAGAAACAAAAATTAGGGTTCCAGAACGGTGTATAGGACCTGCGAAACCCCAATTTGGGCTTCAAAAGGAAAATCGGCAGCCAAACGTAAACTCGGCCAAAAAGCGAACTCTTGGGCAAAAACTACATTAATACTACATAAATCCGGAAATCGATGAAAAAGGATAAAAAATGATGAATTTTGGTACTTTTAACATTGTTTTCACTTAGCATTTTTGTTGCGGAAATTTGCAATTTTACGTATCCTTACGCCTTTTTCTTTCCAAAATCGTTTTTTTTTCGAAGTTGCGCTTTTTCTGCAGAAATTTTACAATCTCGTGTTTTTGTCAAAAAAATTAATACAGGAATGGGCGTTTTGCCCGAAAAAAACATTGACCTGTATTTTTTTCAGTTTTTCTCCAAAACCGTGGAAAACACTCCAGGTCAAGTTCTGAGTATCCTCCTAGTCTAAGACCTTGAGGATCAGGCTCAACTTTGATCATAAACTGGTTTTGGACGAAATTTCGTTGGCCAAAACCGGCCAAGCACGGCCAACATCCCATGTTACACATAGACAGAATTTAGCATTCTTACTTTGAAGTGGTGCTGGCGTTGTAGCTGTCCATTCTGTGTTATCTACAAAAAATCATTATGACCGAAACCGAGCCAACAAATCAAAGTTAATGACAGAGAACTAAACTGAGACCATCAACAGTGTTGAATGCAAAGCTCCCATCTACATTGTGGAAAATACAGCATCTCAAGACCTCGTTGAAGGCTAAATTTAGGTCAGCTACACTATGTGTAACGTTACTTTTATCCAGGTGACCAACTGCTTTGATATGGTGCTTTTGGTTGCCTTCTTCTTCACCTTCTGCAGTCACCTCAACCTAAATCTGAACTACGTACTGCAGTTTTTGGCAAACAACACAACCTACCTCATCCACGGTCCAGCCACTCCCCATTTGTAGTCCTTGAATGCCCATCGTCATGTTGTTGAAATTTCCAATGATCTTTGTTGTCACCTCATGAGTGCTAATCGACCCCGGTGTGAAGTTAGCATTGAGACTGTCGAGAAAAATCTTTCGACTGCTTCCTTTTGTGCCATGAATCATCAGATATGCAGCTCCCTTGTAAGCCTCTGACTTTTTGCTGGTTTTGATTGCAACTCTCCAGGTTTGATGTTCTTTGGGAACTGTAGTCAGAAGACTATTTACTTTTCAGCTGACACAGACACGTGGTTACCAGCATGCAGGACATAATGAATTTGTTCTACATTGTCTGGGATGCTCTTCATTGGCACACCATTGCTGACCTTGTATGTACATGTGGATGCAGCACAGTGGATGCTGCTGGCGGGAACTGTGTAGGACAGTCTTCCGTCAATCATGTCCCATGGACGAGCCTCGTTGAATGAATAGCCAATCTCATAGTGTGACATCTGCCCACAAACAAACTTCAGTTGATTTCAACATGTAAACACAACAATCCAATTTCCGTTTTAGATATCGTTCCAAAATGTTCTGTTAAAGTTTTGGCATCAAACAAACGTCTCCAATACCTTTCTATGATTGCAACTTACTTCAACCGTTGGCTTGTCAAAGGTGACCACTTTGTACTGTTGTGGACCGTTGCCTAAAATAATGCGATATGTACGAATTCTGCTGTCAAAATTTGCTCGCTTGTAGTTTACAGCAAGCGAACTCTGATGCTAATTGCGTTCTTACTTTGAAGTGGTGCTGGAGGTGTAGCTGTCCGTTCTGTGTTATCTAGAAAAAAATCATTACAACCGAAACGCAGCCAACAATTCAAAATTAGAGACAGAGAACTAAACTAAGACCATCAACAGTGTCGAACGCAAAACTCTGATCTAGATTGTAGAAAATACAGCATCTCCAGAATACTCGTTGAAGATTAGGTCAGCTACAGAGTGTGAAACTTTACTTTTATCCATGTGACCAACTTTGACTTTGATATGATGCTTTAGGTTGCCTTCTTCTTCACCTTCTTCAGTCACTTCAGCCTAAATCTGAACCACTGCAGTTTTTGGCAAACAACACAACCAACCTCATCCACGGTCCAGCCACTCCCCATTTGTAGTCCTTGAATGCCCATCGTCATGTTGTTGAACTTTCCAATGATCTTTGTTGTCACCTCATGAGTGCTAATCGACCCCGGTGTGAAGTTAGCATTGAGACTGTCGAGAAAAATCTTTCGGCTGCTTCCTTTTGTGCCATGAATCATCAGATATGCAGCTCCCTTGTAAGCCTCTGACTTTTTGCTGGTTTTGATGGCAACTCTCCACGTTTGATGTTCTGTGGGAACTGCAGTCAAAAGGCTATTTATTTTTTGGCTGACACAGACACGTGCTTACCAGGATGCAGGACATAATGAATCTGTCGCACATTGTCTGGGATGCTCTTTATTGGCACACCATTGCTGACCTTGTATGTACATGTGGATGCAGCGCAGTGGATGCTGCTGGGTGGAACTGTGTAGGACAGTCTTCCATCTATCATGTCCCATGGACGAGCCTCGTTGAACGAATAGCCGATCTCATAGTGTGACATCTGCCCACAAACAAACTTCAGTTAATTTCAACAAGTAAACACAATAATCCAACTTCCGTTTTAGATATGGTTCCAAAATGTTCTGTTAAAGTTTTGGCCTCAAACAAACGTTTCTAATACCTTTGTATGATTGCAACTTACTTCAACCGTTGGCTTGTCAAAGGTGACCACATTGTACTGTTGTGGACCGTTGCCTAAAACAATGCGATATGTACAAATTCTGATGTCAGAAGTTGCTCGCTTGATGCTAATTGTACATACGTTTAGTTGTTAACACTTGAACTGTTGCAGTTCTGTCCACATTTACTGATTGAGCTTCTGTGACAGTTTGTTTAACTGGTTTTTGGGTGGTGGTTATCATTTCTGCAACATAAGAACAGAGTGTAGCAAGCGATTTCCTTTTAGAAATACCTTCAGATATCGACAGATTGGCAGACATGTTAGATTTGTGACTGGTTATGTGATCTCTCAAGAAGAAAGCCAACAACCCAGCCAAAAGCAGAAGCAAGGAAGAACCACCTAAAAGAGCAGCCACTTTTACGAACCCCATCGTCCGGCACTAAGCTTCTCTGCAGTTATGGTTTTTATCTGCAACAGGAAATCAAATGGGCTCCAATGCTGCTGATTATGTTCATGACAAATAATAATAATATGCAATCTGTGAAAAGTATCGGTTTACACTATATATTGTTGAACTCTGCAATTTATAGCCGAGTAATTGATGGTGTGTTCAAGACAGTGCCGGTTCGGTCCCCATCTATCTACTTGCCTTTGCTGACTTTCGATGGCGTTGGTTGGGCTTTGTGTCGACTACTTCCCATCGCCTCGACAGGTTTTGAACCCACAAACACACCGCTTCTACAGCAAGGCTTGTGTCCATCGGGCCTTCGCGTTGGTCGTTATTTTCTTCTTTTTGTGCACGCGCTTGCGGCGTAAACTGGAGGCGCATATTCTTCTTTGGCCCAGAGGCCGCGCCCGCCTGCTGTGCGTTAATGCGGACGGCTTTCAGGAACGGCAGCCGGGGCCGCTGTGTCACACAGGCTAGCATAAACTACCCATGGCCAAGACGCGACTTTCTAAATGTTTCTGAGATTTCGCATTACGCATACGCAATACGTAAAATACGCATTAGCTCTTTGAGTATCAGTCTTCAAAATTTTCTGTCTGTCCGCACGGACATTTTGCCGAATGCGGACATGCAGCAAAATGTTGAAATTCGCGTCGGACACATTATCCGTGTCCGGTTTTATCATACGGACATTTTCGTCCATCGATGCGGACAGACGCGGACAGAGACGTCCGGATTGGCGGACAGAGGCGGACAGAGCCGGACAGAGATGTCTAGATTGGCGGACAGAGACGTCCAGATTGGCGGACAGAGATGTCCAGATTGGCGCACTACAAACAAATCTGTTTTGCCGTTCAGGTTTCGCGCTAGTGGTTTGCTTTTGTTGTTTTACCTGGAAATCACCCTAAAATCGGTTTTACACAACGTTCTCATACCTCTTTGAGTATCAGTCTTCAAAATTTTCTGCCTGTCCGCACGGACATTTTGCCAAATGCGGACATTCAGCAAAACTGTCAAAATTCGCGTCAGACAGATTATCCGTGTCCGGTTTGATCATGCGGACACTTTCGTCCATCGATGCGGACAGACGCGGACAGAGTAGTCGTCCATCGATGCAGACAGACGCGGACAGAGACGTCCAGATTGGCGGACAGCCGCGGACAGAGATGTCCAGATCGGCGGACTAGAACAAATCTGTTTTTCCGTTCAGGTTTCGTGCTAGTGGTTTGCTTTGCTGTTGTTGTTTCACCTGGAAATCACTGTGTAAAAATCGTTTTACACAACGTTCTCATGCAATTTTACCGGTAAGGTAACCAATGTTAGTGGTGGCACGTAAAGGATACTACTACATGGTGTTGTGTGATAATTGGCAAAAGTTCAGCTGTTAATATTAGTGGTCGATTGTTAGTGTATGCATTGCGTCCTTTGGCTTCTCTTGGCTGGTTGTCCTTAGAACAGAAGTGAGACTCGCCTGTTATGGTAAGTTCTTTTTCTTTCACTCTAGTTATTCATTCCTGTTAGCTCACTTTTACCTGATGGTTTTAAAACTGAAGTGAAATTTCAAAATGAAAATACACCTGTTCTAGATTGTAAATAATCACCTCTACTAGCTCCTTAAGGATCACTCCAAGAGTCCGCCGGAGTGCCCGGCCAGACACCAAAATTTCGTCAATTTTTCCAGTTTGTCTCAGACATTTCAGCAAGGTGTCCGAACCACTGAACGTGTCTGGAAACTGTCCAAACAACAGTGAATGTGCTCAAATCATATGGGCCATCTATCTCTTCAGGACAAACCTCTGAGTGCAAGTGTTCTGTCCGGACTTGTGGCTCCATCAGTTCTGTCCGGGTTGTCCATTCCTTTGATTTTGTCCTGACATCTATCTCTCCAGGACAAACCTCTGAGTGCAAGTGTTCTGTCCGGACTTGTGGCTCCATCAGTTCTGTCCGGGTTGTCCACTCCTTTGATTTTGTCCTGACATCTATCTCTTCAGGACAAACCTCTGAGTGCAAGTGTTCTGTCCGGACTTGTGGCTCCAGCAGTTCTGTCTGGGTTGTCCGCTCCTTTGATTTTGTCCTGACATCTATCTCTCCAGGACAAACCTCTGAGTGCAAGTGTTCTGTCCGGACTTGTGGCTCCATCAGTTCTGTCCGGGTTGTCCGCTCCTTTGATTTTGTCCTGACATCTATCTCTTCAGGACAAACCTCTGAGTGCAAGTGTTCTGTCCGGACTTGTGGCTCCAGCAGTTCTGTCCGGGTTGTCCGCTCCTTTGATTTTGTCCTGACATCTATCTCTCCAGGACAAACCTCTGAGTGCAAGTGTTCTGTCCGGACTTGTGGCTCCAGCAGTTCTGTCCGGGTTGTCCGCTCCTTTGATTTTGTCCTGACATCTATCTCTCCAGGACAAACCTCTGAGTGCAAGTGTTCTGTCCGGACTTGTGGCTCCATCAGTTCTGTCCGGGTTGTCCATTCCTTTGATTTTGTCCTGACATCTATCTCTTCAGGACAAACATCTGAGTGCAAGTGTTCTGTCCGGACTTGTGGCTCCAGCAGTTCTGTCCGGGTTGTCCGCTCCTTTGATTTTGTCCTGACATCTATCTCTCCAAGACAAACCTCTGAGTGCAAGTGTTCTGTCCGGACTTGTGGCTCCAGCAGTTCTGTCCGGGTTGTCCGCTCCTTTGATTTTGTCCTGACATCTATCTCTCCAGGACAAACCTCTGAGTGCAAGTGTTCTGTCCGGACTTGTGGCTCCAGCAGTTCTGTCCGGGTTGTCCGCTCCTTTGATTTTGACCTGACATCTATCTCTCCAGGACAACTCAGTTTCCCAGTGTCCGAGGCTAGCCAGAAAATTTGAGAAATTTTTTGTGTCTAGCTGGACACGCGTGTCTGCCCGGACAGGCGCGTATCTGCCCGGACAGATCGTTTTGTTCATCACTGATGACAAACATGAATCCTAACCAGCAGTTCAATTAATCTTAAAAACTTTTTTCTTTCAGAGTCATGGCTGCTCAGCCGTCTGGCAGTAGACAATATAGGTAGAGCTGCTGAGCCTGTAGAGGTAACACAGTAGAGACCCTTAAGGGTCCCCCTAGACCCCCAGACCCCCATCTGTTCAATCATTCTTTCAGCTGCTCACTTAGCCAGACATCCGGTTGATGAGAACGATCCTGGTCATCTGCTGATTGGAACCTCACTCAGAATTAGAGACCTGCATTTGGACAAGTCTCTGAAAACAGCCTGGAGAATACAGAAGAAACCGATGCAATGTGCATCAGCAACTGGCCTGGACACGGACGGCTTGTACTGTTTGTAGGGTGCCGCTCTGCACAAACACCACATGTTGGCGCCTTTGGCACCAACAAGTTGACTATTCATTTGATGACACGGAAGCTTGAGGATCCGAAAAACCGTGCATTAGAAGTCATTACTGAGTTGCTCTTTGAATGCGGACTGTAAGTGGCTGAGGACTTTGTCTGGCGGACAGTGTCTAGATCTGATGGGTTATAGCCAATATACTGTTATGTTTCCCATCAGCACCAGTACTGAAACTGATTATACATACTGGTCGTTTAATCTTGTCGTTTTGTCTTCTAAGTCTATCCTTGTTACACATTGGCACTGTGTGCTGATTGTCTGTTGTGTACTTATATCATTACTTCTTAGTTGTAGAGTGATAGACACCCTGTTATGCAGTTGAAAAACATTCAATGTAATCGTGTTTGGTTTTAAGTAAATGTCCTGCTGCTTTCATTATTTCCTAATACTGGTCCAACACAAAGCAAAAATGTCTGAAGTACACACCTGGAGTGCAGTCTGTTTAGGTACTTTCTGTCCAGTCAACAGACAATCTATCCGTGATCTTGTCCGGTGTCCATACTGTATGTCTGCTGTCCGCTCGCTTTTTCTGTCAATTTTCAATCTGTCCGGGTAGCGTACATTTTGTCCACGAATGTCCGGTGGACGGACGATCTGTCCATGATGTTGTCCGGCGTCCATATGTCTGCTGTCCGCTCGCTTTTTCCGTCGATTTTCAATCTGTCCGGGTAGGGTACATTTTGTCCACGAATGTCCGGACTTCCGAGTCGGCGAAAATGTCCGGTTGATCAAATATGATCAACCTGATACTCAAAGAGTTAGTTTTTGCAATGCGTATACGCAAGCTGTGCGGTCTGCTACGAACTAGAATCAGCCACACACGTCCATCTAAAGAAAACGATACTGCGACGACGGCTCAACTGGAATTAGGCGTCCATTTATCTGTCTACAACCACTCTTACCGAAGTTGCGCCGGCGGCCCTCTCTCTTCTCCCTTGCCTGCTACCAACACACAACCACTCAGCACCTCTCTGTTTTGCAGATACTGACATACATGCGAGATCAACAGTTTGGGTCAGTTACAAATAGGAGGCAAATCACAACTCGAAAAAATGTGTCACGGCTTACGGTAATAAAAATGCGGCAAAACTGAGGTGTTTAAATATCTCAATTGTCACACGCATTTGACAAATCAGGTATTAAACAAGACGATCAGATTTCAACCAAAGGTTTTTGTGGTTTTTGATAAAATCAAACAGTGACCGGCTACAAAGAATGTTTGTGATTGATGGATGCTTCGTTCTGACTTACATCTAACAGTGGTACAGCGACAACATGATGTTGCAGTAAAGTTTAATGGCCGGCAGACCAATAGAATAGACGAGTTTTATTATTGCATGCAACTGATAGCAGAAAATGGATAAATGAATGCACTAAAATTGCGCTTTCTCTCTCCTCGTTCATATAAATTCTTTCAGGCTAGCTTCATCATCTAAAACAACATTAACATGCATTTTGTGAGAAAGTCAGCTTAGGAACGATAAGTTGGGTAATCTCACAGATCGGGCTAAAATTTCGTCAGCATAAACTAGACCACGAACGATGACCGTCGGCCCATATTTGAAGAGAAACACCCTCCTTGAACAGAAGCAACACCCCTCAAAATTTGGGTATTGCGCGCAGTGCTTTCTAAGCACTGACCGGCGGCCGGTTTGCCTAGTAAAATTATGCGCACTGCTTTCTAAGCACTGACCGGCGGCCGGTTTGCCTAATAAAATTATGCGCACTGCTTTCTAAGCACTGACCGGCGGCCGGTTTGCCTAATAAAATTGCGCGCACTGCTTTCTAAGCACTGACCGGCGGCCGGTTTGCCTGATAAAATTGCGCGCACTGCTTTCTAAGCACTGACCGGCGGCCGGTTTGCCTAATAAAATTGCGCGCACTGCTTTCTAGGCACTGACCGGCGGCCGGTTTCTCTAATAAAATTGCAATGCCCCAACGGCCGGCCGACGGTCTGTTGGCGGCGGTGTTGTCGTCTTGTTCTTGGTGTGGGTCGTTTATGGGTCCTGTTGGTGACCCAGCGCGCCTGTTGGCTTTGTTGGTGATATTCGCCAATTCTGGCTGTTGGTCGAGCTGTTTGAGAGCAGGACTGTAATACGTCGCCTTCCTAAAATATGTATGCTGCTTGTTCTTTTCCATTTTTTTATGTTCGCTATCTTAGTCGTTTAATTTTTTCCTCCGAAAAACAATGGCGGAAAATAAAGCGTCTATTCTTTTCTTAATTTCACGAAGACCGGCCCCAAGCGTGTTTTATACGGTAGCTCATGTCATGTTCTGTTAATTTGGAATTCGGTCGTCTGAGTTCAAAATTTGCAATTCGAGTGATCTCCCCAGATTAGCGCGTATCGCGCATCAACAGAGACCGCGGCAACCATTAGTATAGTATAGAGTAACGGAACTTGCTTAGTAAAACTATTCATGACTGATTAGTTAAACCGAAGTATACAGCAGCCTAAAAACTAATTTTAATACGAATTATTAGAGATCATTAAATTGTTTGATTGATGTCGTAAAATCAGCGCTTTGAATTTACAAATGTTTTATGCAGCAGTCTGCTAGATCATTGACCGGCCTGCCGGTTGGGTCAGGCTACCCACACCTTTACAATGGCACCAATAGCAGCCGGAGAACGTAAGGCGATACACTTACATAACATGTGAATCATTATACGAAAAATTGAAGAATACGTCCTGCATTTCTTTCGCGTCATAAAAGTTTCCTTCTTTTCAAATGTAGGAGACGCAATTTCGCTAAAGCTTCAAAATTAACTTGAAATAACGACCCTTAGAAAAACCCGCTCTTAAAAGAGACATAAAATAAACAATAGACTGTCTAGCACATTTATGCCAATTAAAGGCAAACGGTCGAGACTGACATAAGAAAGTTCGTGTTGTTGGTGGCCAAGCGGAAATTCACCGCTCTTATGCACCGAAGGGTAGAGACTGAAACAAATCGGTTAAGTACAAAATCAATATATTATTAAACTGTCACCTGCAGACGTCTACTGCATGTAATGATTTTTTCGCGTGGTTGTGGTTAAATTTGGGCGATTGGTTACAGAGTTATGAGCAAAACCGATTTTTTGGGGTGAATCTCCCAAAAAAGTCATAATTGCCCATATAAGGAAAAAGCAAAACCTATCGAGCGTTTCTACTGTTATACTAGCTAAAAAACAACACTTGGTTCGAGCCCTGGCATGCATGCTTTCAGGCAATTCACAATTTTCAAAGGCACCCGCGCATTATTAAATGATTGTAAAATAATCTGCAAATACACTTAACTATAATCCGGTTAAACGCAGGTCCTTCTAGAGGACATAAAATGAAGATTTTATGATCATGCGTTGACTGACATTAACTTCAACTGTTCAAGAGTTTATAACAAATTCCGGCTCTCAAAATTGGTTGTGTCTGCTAGACTACCGTCCAAATGACAGGCCATCATCCAGACATGAGGTCATATCGAAAGCTGTTTGCCGTCCTCTGTATATGGCTGGCTATAAGTTACCAAAGCGGAGGGGCCGGGGCTGGGAAAAGACCAACCTTTCGAGAATGTAAAAGAGGCCGGTACCTTGGTTACTATAGACTCAACTACGACCGTGTCACAGAGGCCACAGCAAGGTGTCCACTGCTCGAGAGCTGCAAAGTTCAGGTAGGACGATTTTTTAAGCAGTCCAACTCTTTCCTATGTCCTATAAACTAAAATGGAGAGAATGGTTTACGTTCAAGAATTGCACATGGACCACCAGCTGCGAACAGACCTGGGGAAAAGCTGGTAAATATGCTAATCATACCTATGTTGCTGGAATTGAACCACACACCGCTAATCGAAGGTAAATATGTCTTAACTTGGCAGGGCTATAGTATTGTAACTCTATGGAGCCGTCCATAAACGACATCTTCCAGAGGGGGGAGGGTGGTCGGCTGAAATGCGACGATAGACGACGCACCAGGAGGGGAGGGGCTTAGCAAAATACGACGTCGATTTTTTCGGAATTTTAGGATACTTGGATTACATTAGTTTCGATTCATGCAGATTCTGTCAAACGTTTCTACATACAGAAAAGCTTCCCAGAGCGGTTGTATACTGCCCTTTTCTCGGGGGGTTAACCGAAAACGACGTTGCCATAGGGGGAGGGGTCCGCAAGAAACGACGCAAGCCGATTTTGGGGGAGTGGGGTCCGAAAAATCGGGATTTTGGAACGACGTCTTTATGGATCACCCCTATGTTGTGTTCAGCTCATTCAAACTTTATTGCTGTCAATCGTTCACAAAGATCATCAGGAACTGTAAACAACTGTTGAAACAATATCGCCACAGATTTCGAATTGACATTGACAGTCTTTCACACAGACTGAACCGAACCAACTTCAACGTTATAGCTAATATCAAGCCAGCCAGCACCGGAATTCAGAGGTAAATACAGTCAGTGGATTACAGCTATTGTGCTGTGATTAACAAAGGCACCATATCGCACCACTCCATTCCAATTTCATACCATACTATATCGGTACTGTATAAAGATACAGCTAGCACAAGCACATGTTATACACTCATGGCGAAGGGATCAGTTGCAGTCTATAGTAAAAAGTGGTTTCAGACCTTACATCTATGCAGTTAAGTTAGAAGTGTGTGAAGTAATCAGTTTGCCAAATGCGGTCTGCCCCAAGGAAAAGCAGCCAGACAAGACAAGTGAAAAGAAAAAAGGAAACAATGAGAATAAGGACATCAACGAGCAAAAGGAACGCATGAGTCAGGAGGAGCAGTACCGGAAAGATGCGTCCGACCCCAACAAAGATGACTGGCTAACATGTGGCATTGGTTGTCCAGTGGCACTAGGCACTACTGGCATAGTAGTTGCACTGGCTGTAGACAGTAAGCCACAATCAAAACTACCAGTAGGTTCGTCCATTCAAACTATTTAGACTGCCTGCGTCTCGAAGAAATCCAGCATAGTACCATAGTATACGACCCTGATGAAGACCCAGTTCCGATTGACGGTACGGCATCGTTCAGTTGTAGCGACGGCTATGAATTGAGTGGCCCAGAGGTGCTGACTTGCGTCAATCCATTCCAGTGGGATCAGGATCCACCATTCTGCAAGGAAATAAGTAAGTGCGCACTTGCAGTATATCTGTAAAACACGTATATTTTTGGTCTGAAAAGACATAAGAATGCGTTAGGAAGCAAAAGAGTAGGCTATGTGATACTCAGAAACTGAGCTGGATTTTTTTCGAGATTGTGGAAAACAAAAAACTAAAAACAGGTCGACATCGAAACAATATCCATCCCTGCTGTTGACGGTAAGCTACTTCTAAACGACCGAAAACAGTTAGCTTTCTGGACTGTTTAGACTCTCTGTGCCTTGAAAAAATCGAGCACGGGACCATAGTGTACGACGCTATGAAGACCCAGTTCCGATAGTTCTACGTTACATTTATGGGCCTAAAATGGCTAATTTTCAAAGTCTGTCACACTACCAGGAGAAAAAGCTCGCTAAAAAGTCGATGTTTCCAAAACTAAGCCAAAAACCATGGCGTTTTGGTTTTTGTGGCAGCTGTCAAAATTCAAGCTTTTTCCTTTCATAACTTGGAGTCTCTGAGGCCTTATTACGAACATGAAATACGGGGTAAAAAGTCTGTCTGCGCACTCTGGGAAATCTCGGTTTCCTTTATAAACGACAGAATATAGCTGGTAAACTATTCCAAAAAGGTTAAAAGAATATTTTATTAAATGTTTCAATGTTTTATGGTTTTCTGCTTTCATATTTTATACGACGAGCAGCTTCTATATTTTTGAGGCCTAGCTGTCCGCAAAAATATAGCAAATTCCAAGTCACATAGAATTGAATTGTAAGCAGTTAAACATGCTTCTTTACCTGTTTTATAATAAGATAGAACTGTTTACTTACAAACGACTTTGATTCTAAAGAGCAGACGTGACCCAAATCGGGCTCAGTTTTCGCACTGTAAAAGTGAAAAAACAAAACCCGTTTCTCCGTTTCGCTTAGTTTCTGGAGTAAGTGGTTGATACAATTAGATATGTAGCTCTTGGGTTTAGTAGACAAGCGATTTTAATCGATTTTAATTGTTAAAGCCCATCCGCAATCTCTATTTGTGTTGCCGCCGTACAGCAAAGAGTGGATTTTTTATTGAATCGCCGTTCGCGAAGTACCCACCGTGTTCCACAAGAGGTACATACATTGTACATGAGTAAAAATTGGCGTTCGAACAGTTAAATTGATCAAAAATGATCGTTTTATCATTTTTTTACCGTAAGAAAATCGTTTTATTCTAACGAAAATGGCGGCCGCGCGAGGGGCCGAAACCGACCCAAAATAGGTCCACTTTTTTGCGCAAAAACGCGCTACCATAGGCGAAAGACAGACGCATTACTCGCGCATCATAAACCCTCCCTTTAATTTAGACACTTTTCTGCGAATCTGTGCATTTTTATAAGTCAACGTAGTAGAGAGTGAGTTAGGGAGAGAACAGGTTTTCCGACCCAAGTTAGGTCCAACTACTTTAGTAAAATAGTCGTAAAATTTCCATTTTACTATTGACGGCCTTTGGTAATTACATTTTATTTATACTTTACTATTTACTACTTAAATTTTACCTTTTACTGTTATTTTACTACTAGTAAAATAGCACTAAATACAGTAGAACCTTATTAGTATTTTTTGTTTTATAGTAAAATAACAGTACCGGTTAGGGAAAGCATTTACCAGATGATGATGGCTACCAATGTCAAAGATGAAAGAGACTTCGAACAATTATGTAATCATTTTTATGTCACAAAAGTATGCTTAGTACTGCATCTCCAGTTGCACTTCTCCTGCATCTGTGCCTACTTTCTTTTGTAGCTCAATGCCAAATAGCGCGAGTGCAATTTATTGCCTTTTAATAAACGGGGTTTATTTGATACCAGCCTATTTCCCTTATCGAGACTGTTTTAGTTTGCTTTCCCCTGGACCCGATTGACCATGCAACGATTTCATACAGCCCAGATCAAAACCCTGTACCAGTTGACGGCAGTGCAACCGTGACATGTGATAATGGTTGTGTAACCGAGATGACATGCATTGCTAAACTCACGTGGGACAAGGATCCACCTGAATGTGGTAATAGTGTATCGATTTTTAACTCTGCTTTAATTTTCTACAAGTTTTATGGAAATAAATTATCGTGGCTTATCAAATACCTAAGTGTAGGAGGCAATGCAGCAGTTCCATATTGCCGTAGTTTTATTGGCAAAATACACCGGTAAATGGTTCTTGTCGCAAAAGACTTCAATGACAGGAATATAAATCCGTGTTGAAACGATGTTTACTTTCATTATATAGTATATTTTTTTCAGATCCACCATGTGAATCGTTTGCAGACCACTTGCACATAGCTGACACATGCTACATACTGAACATGACTAGAGTGGATTTTGCTAATGCATTGCTGAGTTCATGCAATCACCTACCAAATGGACATTTGGCTCATCTCAAAGATAAACAAGCCTTCAATTTGGTTAATGACCAGCTGACAAAAGTAAGTTGTTTTGGCTAACTTTCGGTTTAATTTGCTTTAAACTGGAGGACACAGCCTGCTTTACTCAACGACAAAGATTTTGAAATATACAGGGTGGGTTCATCTATCACAGGTTTCGCGTTGCTGTAGCTCTTGTGTTCGTCAATAAAGCTTGCCGAAATTTTAACACCATATGCACGGAACCTCAGAATTTTTCCTCTCAAAAATTAGGCAAGTCTGTCGCTTCAACCACAAGTTATGCACTTCAATGTGTCAGTCGTCACTTTCTATGACATGTAATGTGAACACGTCGAAGTGACTGACTAGGCCAACATTTTGGGAGTAAAAACTCTGAGGACCTGTGCATGTTGTGTTCAAATTTCAGCAAACGTTATTGACGAACGCAAAAGTTGCAGCAATACAAAACATGTGATAGATAAATGAACCCACCCTGTACTTTCCTTCCAACTTTCGAAAAGGCATCACATTGTCTAGATGGCCTAAACGTTTCAGTCCTTGCAAATAGAGCCGTGGGTTGGACTGCGGCAGTTTCCAGTGGCACTGGACGATGAACCAGACCAAAAATGGTACTGGCTAGGGCCTGGCAACAGCAAACAATTAGCCAATGCATCTGCAGTGCCCTGGACCGGAATTGCAAATAATCCTAACAATAATTACTTAAATGAACTACATATTCAAGACTGTGGGAACATTTGGTATGAGCATGGCGGTTTGAATGACTATTCATGTATCGCAGATTCTGAAGCACTATGTCAGTATGATGTTAAATGTGAATGAAGTTTGGGTGTAAAGTCGATTGCCAATAAACCTACACTAACGCTTGCGTGGTATTTCTGTTGGGGTCATGTTTGAGCTCAGTTTTTGTAATGAGAATATCTATAGGTTGTCCTGGATCTGTTGATTCTAAATCAATCAATCAATCAATCAATCAATCAAGTCATGTTTGAGCTCACTTTTTGGAATGATCTGTTACATACATGTAACAGGTCATCCGCCGATGGGGGAGGGGGGTTGGGGGGGGTCTGGCGCCGGCCGGGGGGTCTGAGCCAAAATTTTGGGAGGGGGGTCGGGCACTAAAAAACGCTCAAAAATCGAAAAAATCGCGATTTTTGGGCTAAAAATCGTCAAAAATCGCTAATTTAGGCTGAAATACAGCTAAAAAGTGCTGTTTTTACAGGCGATTTTGGCAATTTTTGCGTCTGAAATTGCAAAAAATTGCAAAAATTTGCTCAAAAATTACTTGCCAGAAAAATCGGAGGGGGTCGGAAAAATCGTCTCGGGGGGGGCCCAAAGTGGGGGGGTCTGGCCTATTTCGGGTGGGGGCAGACCCCCCAGACCCCCTGTTACATGTATGATCTGTTATGAGTATTAGTGGGCAACAATACAAGTAACAGGTCATCCGCCGAAGGGGGAGGGGGGGTGGGGGTCTGGCGCCGACCGGAAGGGGGGCTGAGCCCAAATTTTGGGAGGGGGTTGGGCTCTAAAAAACGCTAAAAATCGAAAAAATCGCTATTTTTCGGCTAAAAATCGTAAAAAATCGCTGATTTGGGCTAAAATACAGCTAAAATGTGGTGTTTTACAGGTGATTTTGGCAATTTTTGTGTCTGTAATTGTAAAAAATCGTCAAAAATCGCTAATTTGGGCTGAAATACAGCTAAGGGGCTGTGCAAAATATAATAGTTTTCTGTGGTGGTGTGAGTGTGTGGTATTATCGGAGGTCCGAAGGTACACAAGAGTTATAAGTTTTATATAGGCGTCTCTATTAAAACCAACGTTCTTTCAAACCGTCAGATACACACACACTGAGAACGGCTGATTTTTAAACTAGGCCTTGTTTCTTCTCCGTCATTATCTAAACAGGTTTCACCTCTCACAACCCTCCCCTGCCTTAAATATTTCTCCTAACCTTATACAAAATCACCAAGGGTCACCTAATACGTTCGAATAATGCAAACACACAAAAAAAACAGCACAATATATAGTATCAAGGGTTTCTCTAACAGTTTTTCTTCTGTTCTTTTCTTTTCTTTTCGATTGGCGGTCTCTTGTCTCTAGTCTCTGCTGTTCATCAGATTGGCGCGAATAAATTCCACTGGGTCAAATTGCTCTTCCTTGGTTTGGGTCTCAATTTCATTCCTTTGTAGGCTTTCCGTTTGGGTTTCTTGGTCTTGCTTCTGAATTGAAACTTCGGCATGACCGGAGGCGGCAGGTGCATTTCTAGTAGAACCATCGGCATAACTGGATGCAGGGGGTGAATTTCGAATCGGACTGGCTTCCATTGGGTTGGGGTTTCTCCGGATTTGTTCCAATAAAGGGCGGTGTGCTGGGCTGTTAAGCATGGTCGGGAAAGTGTTGCACAAGTGTCGTTCTTCCTGTATTATTCTGTCTACTATGGCAGTCGGACTGGTTTCTAACTTTTCAATATCCAGGTAAGCCCAATCGAATTCAACCAGGTACAGTGGTGGTGCGTCGTCAAAGTTATCCTCAATGAACTTGGTCACATCAGAAGGGTGCCAGTGGGAGCATTCATAGTTTCCAGAATGGGGGAGGACGGTTCGGTAATCGTGTCTATTTTTCTCTGGATAGAATTCTGGTTCTGGGGAAAACGGTAAAATTGTTCGAATAAATACAAAAATATATTTCTGGGGAAAGCATAAGGCAGCTGACTATAGATGAAGTACAGGTTGTTGCAGAATAACAAAAGAGTAGGGAGCGGGAGTACCGCGATGAGAAGTTGGAACCAATTTCATTGTTGTAGAGGGCTCCAGTGTGTTTTCTGCGTTTCTATCTCGGTTTCTTTCTTAACAGGAAACGACCAGCGATCATACCCACTTTTCCTCGAGTCTTTACTTCAACGACGTTCTGGGGACTGAACAGTCTCTCTGGGGAGTTTAGGGTGAACTGGGGTTTATTGAACGGGTGGGCGGCCTTATGATCTCCAGATCTTGGGTGCATTCTTCTTAGTTTTTCTTCTTTGATTTGTTCTGGACCGACGAGTTTTACATCTACTTTCACAGTGACTGATTCAAATCCGTTCTACTCTGTCTCTATAAACTAGTTTTTCAGGTCATACATGTATGTCGCTCTCATGCGGCCTTCATTAATCTCCTTAACTGCGCCATAGATTCCGATTGCTTGATACGATCAGCCTTGTCTACATTCCTTTTTGCCACGGTTAAAACAAACAATGTCACTTTACAACACGTTTCTTCTGTGACGAATTTATGGGTCGCAAAACCAAGTTTATAGTGTTCTATTTCGGCATCTTCTTTCTAGGTTCTAATTTCGGAGTTACAAAGGCGTTCTTCTGATTTCTGATGGCAACAAGTGGGGCTGGTGGATGAAAACCTTTTACATTACTCAAATTTTCCCAGAGACCTTCGGTATCTTCTGGTTTGTCCAGGCGCCTAATTCTCACTCTAGAGGGTGCAACTTCCAAAATTTCAAAGGGACCATGCCAATGAATTGCCAACTTAGGTGTCTTTCCTCTTCCAGTGCATGGTCTCCAAATTTTCAACAAATCGCCGATCTTAAAGGGGTGTTCTGATGTTGCAAATCGGTCATAATAATTATTTCTGTGTCGCTTGTGCCTTTTCTATACTTTTCCGAGCTAACGTCCATGCCAAAGTCAATCGATGGGTGGTTTCCAAACAAATATCTTCCAAATCTATCTGGTACACGGTTTTCTGAGTCGATAAAGCCATATCGGTCGGCATTCTTGGTGATCTTCCCATTAAAAGTTGAAAGGGACTAAATCCAGTAGTGGCGTTTGGGGATACTCTATAGGAAAACAGTACTCCAGGTAAAAATTGAGACCAATCGCGTTGATTATTAGAGACGTATGTGGAAATGGCTTTTACAATAATTCCAATGGCTCTTTCTGCAGCTGAGTCACAAGCGGGGTGGAACGGGGTGGTAAAGGTTTTGTGGGTTCCCAGAATCCTTGTGAGTTCTACCATAAGTTTCGAGTTGAATTGCTTTCCACGATCAGGCAACAAAGTAGCTGGAGGAGAATCTCTTGCAAATATTTCACTGACAAAAAGTTGTGCTACAGTTCCTGCAGTGGGATCTCGAATTGGGAACGCTTCAGGCCAACCTGTATAAGAGTCGCTAAATACCAAAAGCCATTTGTGACCTTCCATACTTGCTGGATAGGGTCCAGCTAAATCACAGTTTACTCGAAGAAATGGGGCATCAGCCTTAAAGGGAATCAAAGGGGGTCGAAGTCGTTGTCTTGGTCGCTTCCTGGCTTGACAAGCAGGGCATTCCTTGCAGTACTGTAGAATATCTTGAGCCATGCTCGGCCAGTAGTATCTTGGTTTCATCTTGCCATAAGTCTTTTCATATCCAAAATGGGATCCTCCAAAAAGGTCATCATGAAACGCTGCCAAATTGCAAATAGGAATTGCTCGTCTGGGGACTGGAAGGCTTTCTTGTTCCTCTTCTTTTCCTTCTTCTCCTTCTTTTCCTTCTTCTCCTTCCTCCTGGGTGTTGTTCGAACTTCTGGGGCTGCTAATTTCTGGGTTATCTTGTATATAGTAGAGAATCTTTTCTACGAGTTGAAATTTTCTACTGTGTTTGGTTATCCAGTCCTGAATCTTGGGCTCATCATATACTATGGTTCCATCCTCTAGGTACTGTATCAAGGCTAGCAACTCTGGATCTTCTCGTTGGCTTTCAGCTAAGTTGATTTCTGAAGGGAGTGTTTGTTCAGTAGTTGCTTCTTGCTCTTCTGAAGTTCTGGTATCTTGTACAGCTGGCTTTTTTGGTCTAAGGTCTGCAGTTTTGCCAATTTTTGGTGCTTTAGATGCTGGATTTGGTTGGGTGGCGGTTAATTTGCCAATGTTCTGTTTCCTAGACTGGGATCTGGTTATAATGGCGTTACAATTGGAACAAGTTGGTTCTTTCTGTTCTTTAGGCTCTGAAGGTTCTAAAATATCTAGTCGACTGAGGCAATCGGCATCTTGGTGTTCTTTTCCAGGTCTTTGGATGATTTCCATTCCGTCATGTTCACTCAAAACTACGGCCCAACGACCAAGTTTATTGTTTGGTTTGGCAGTTTTCTGTATGTGGGCTATGGCTGAGTTATCGGTGATCAGGTAAAACTTGTGACCATAAAGGTAAGCATACATGTAGCTGGGTTTTCGGCTGGGGGGGGGAATTTTTCTGATCCAAAATAGGGTTTCAGGGCTATGCCCAAAGGGGGTTTCAGCGACCTTTTTTTGGTGTCCAAAAGTGGGTTTCAGCGACCTTTTTTTGGGCTCAAAACAGGGTTTTGAGGACTAAAAATGGGGTAAAAATCCTGTCTGAAGTGCAAAAATACCGTTTAAAACCCAATTTTTGCTTTAAAACGTGGAAAAAACCTTATTTTTTTATTTAAAATGTGCAAAAAAAGCAAATTTTGCTTTAAAACGTGCAAAAAAAACCATTTTATTCGACATAATGCAGTTAAAATGCATTTCTGGAACCTTCTTTAGACATTTTTAAACCCAAATTAGGGTTCCGGAACCCTATTTTGGGCCTCATGAAACCCAAATTAGGGTTCCAGAACCCTATTTAGGGTTTCAGTAACCCAAACTAGGGTTCCGGAACCCTATTTTGGCCCTCCAGAAACCCAAATTAGGGGTCTGGAACCCTATTTAGGGTTTCAGTAGCCCAAATTAGGGTTCCGGAACCGTATTTAGGGTTTCAGTAACCCAAACTAGGGTTCCGGAACCCTATTTTGGCCCTCCAGAAACCCAAATTAGGGGTCTGGAACCCTATTTAGGGTTTCAGTAGCCCAAATTAGGGTTCCGGAACCCTATTTAGGGTTTCAGTAACCGAAATTAGGGTTCCGGAACCCTATTTAGGGTTTCAGAAACCCAAATTAGGGTTTCAGAAGCCCAAAACAGGGTTCCAGAACCCTATTTAGGGTTTTTGAAACCCAAAGTAGGGCTCCGGAACCCTCTTTAGGGTTTCAGAAACCCAAATTAGGGTTCCGGAACCCTATTTAGGGTTTCAGAAACTCAAATTAGGGTTCCGGAACCCTATTTAGGGTTTCAGTAACCGAAATTAGGGTTTCAGTAACCCAAATTAGGGTTCCGGAACCCTATTTAGGGTTTCAGTAACCCAATTTAGGGTTTCAGTAACCCAAATTAGGGTTTCAGTAACCCAAATTAGGGTTTCAGTAACCCAAACTAGGGTTCCGGAACCCTATTTAGGGTTTCAGAAACCCAAATTAGGGTTTCAGTAATCCAAACTAGGGTTCCGGAACCCTATTTAGGGTTTCAGTAACCCAAAACAGGGTTCCGGAACCCTATTTAGGGTTTTTGAAACCCAAACTAGGGCTCTGGAACCCAAGTTGGGTTTCTGAAACCCTAATCAGGGCTTCTGGAACCCTGTTTGCAGGTTTACAAACCCAAAATAGGGTTTCAAAAAATTCCCCCCCCAGAATCCGGCTGGGGGGGAATTTTCTCTGAAAATCGGGCCTGGGGGGAAATACCCCCCCATTCCCCCCAACTACATGTATGAAGGTAAGGGCGGAAATGTTTTATACCAAAAATGGCGGCAGCTCCTTCTTTTTCATGCACTGTGAGATGAGATTTTCTAGGGGGAAATTTTCTACTTGCACAAGCAACGATGCGAAAGTTTCCTTCAGCATCCTTTTGTCGCAAAACGCAACCCATTGCTTTGTCACTTGCATCTGTGGCCAGGTAGAAGGGTTTCTTCATATCCGGATAGGCTAACACTGCATCTGAGGTTATCGATTTCTTGAGTCTTTCAAAGGCGGTCTGAGTTTCTTTATTCCAAGTGAACTTGCTAGTGGGTTTCAAAAGGTGGTACAGTGGTCTGGTTATTTTAGCGAATCTAGGGATAAACTTGTTGTAAAAGTTTGCCAATCCCAAAAATGAGTGGACTTCACTGGAGTTTTTTGGGACAAGGTATTGATGTAGAACTTGAACTTTCTTTGGGTCCATTTTAATTCCTTCTTTTGTGATCAAATATCCTAAGTATTGTACTGCATTTCTGGCAATGGAACACTTTTTGGTTCTTAGTTTCAACTTGTGTTGTTTCAAACGTTCAAAGACAGCTTGAAGATCCTTTAGATGGGTTTCAAAGGAGGGGCTAAAGACGCAAATGTCATCCAAAAAGACAACAACCGATTGAAATTCCAGACCAGTCAAAATTGAACTCATCATTCTACTGAAAGCTGCGGGGGCTCCTGAGAGTCCAAAGGGTAGTTTGGTGAAACTATACAATCCAAATGGCGAAGTAAATGTAGCTTTTTCTTGTGATTCTTCGTCCAGTTTCATTTGCCAATATCCCGAGCCAAAATCCAAAACCGAGTATAGTTGGGCTCCATTTCTTCCTAGGGCATCAATTACATCATCGATTCGTGGGAGTGCAATAGCGTCTTTATTTCTGGTTACTGCATTGAGCTTTCTGAAGTCTACGCAAAGTCTAAGGGTTCCATCTTTCTTTATCACCACTAGTAGGGGAAAGGCCCAATTTCCTTTTGCAACCTTGATCACGTTCTGTTCTAACATTTTCTGGATCTGTTCATAGGTTTTATCTGTTAAGGCTAATGGTAAACGGTAAGGGGACATTTTGATGGGTATTGCATCGCCAGTATCAATGTGGAAAACAGCTGCTTCAGTTGTTCCTAAGTCCATTTCTCCAGCTGCGAAGACACACTGGTATTGCCGAAATAGCTTAAGTAATTCTTCTTTTTGTGTTTCTGTTAAACAGGACTGTGAAAGATCTAATCCTTTCAGAGGGTCTTCTTCTTGGAGGTGTGATGTGGCGTTTCTTGGCATTGATTTGATTCCGAATGCATTTTCATTCTGGGGAGTCGAAGTGGGTTCTAGGATTTCTTGGCATTCTTGAAAAGGAGTTACATGGCCTATAGTGGTTCCACAATACAGTTTCATCGGTGCTTCAAATGGATTGCATATCTGGATAGGAATCAAGCCGTCTTCCGGTTGTACTAACGCTCTAGCTGCCAGCACTCCGTATTTATCCAAAAACTTCAACTTGGGTTCAAAAAGAAGGGGATCTTCTGTTTCCATGGCTAGTATGCCCATGGCCATAATACACGACCTTGGTCGAATAGTGTAGGTTTCTGCTAAAGCTACAGGAATGTTCTCTCCACTCCAACACGATCGCATTCCTACAGGTACAATTTGATTGCCGTTACAAATTTTGTTTTGGCCTTCTTTCGTACAATGGTGGTCCACCCACATCGATGATCTGGTTGTCTAAGTCGACCAACCTGGGTCCATATCTTTTGATCATGTCGTTTCCAATAACAAAAGGGTAGGGTAAATCTGGACCAACGTGTACCAAATGGGAGATGGTTTTGTTGCCAAGTTGTACATCCAAATAGCAACAGCCACTGAACTGCAAATTTTCTCCAGTCATCGATATGCATTCCAAAAAGGGTTCCACTTTTATCTTGTTCTTAATTCGTTTGTAGTACTTTTCATCCATAAGTGACATCGTAGCTCCTGTGTCAAAAAGGGCTTGCAGTTGAATTCCTTGTACTTTAATTGGGACAACAGCCTGCATTCTGAGCGGTTTTTTGTTTCGAATTACAGTAGATGGGGGCCAAATCGAATAACTTCTCCTTGTAGATGGAGCTCTGTTTCTACCAACTCTGTAGTGTGCCAATTGTTCGTCTAGGTTCAAGGTGATGGTGTGAGGTCGGTTAGGGTCTCTTCTCATGTTCCTTAGTGGTACTCGTTCTCCTGAATCATCTTCGATTTCAACCACAGGGGTGGTAGGAGCAAGTAATCTTCTATGTTCTGCTGGTGTCATGCTGATCGCAGTGTAGTTGCTAGGACGAGGGGGTACTGGAGGGGGTTCATTGGTGTCATATGAATCTCCTTTGGTTTCTGTCCACAGTTTCCTAGTCCAAGTCCAAGCTTGCATGGTGGATTTCGGAAGGTTGACATTCAAAGCTTGACCAACTATCAGGGGACAACAACATTGGATGAAAACGATCAAAGTGACCACTAAACAGCAACAGAATGTCCATACTTGATACCAATCAATTAATCCTCCACTAAGGAATGACCAATAGCCTTTTGCAGTTATTCCAGCAGCAGTATCTTTAGCTATGGATTTTGGATCTCCATCTGCTCTAAGTCCTAATTGGTGAAGTACTTCTTGTTGATGTGACATGGTCGAAAATAAGTCGTTTAACGAGATTCCAGTTTCTAGTTCTGTCCAATTGTGCATGACGATAAGTCGAAAAATGGTGGGTTTCATATGCCATTTGAGAGTGTCTTCAAATTTATAAAGTTGAAATGTGGGGATTTCTCTTCTTTCTTGTACTTTTCCAGTTTCTGAGTGATAGATGTAAGTCTTACTTCCAATTCGTACAGGTGTCTGTTGAGCTAGGGAACATTCTAAGGGGCTGCTAGGTGAAGAATGAACTATGTTGGTCTGAGTATCTAGCCATCCATTGTGGGAGTGTCCTTCTAGGGAGAATGTGATGGGAATTTCTTTGTAACAAGTCGAATTCATGGGCAAAAATCGGTATGTTCTTGGTTCTAGAGGTTGGCATGGCCATATTTCTAAAACTATGCCAGAAGATCTAGCATACAGATGAGGGTTATTCAGCACAGCACGCATGGCAAGTGTTGGTTCAGCTATGATAAGGCTCTTGAGTACTTCAAATACAGTTGACATGGAGTGACAGGCGTTAAGTAGTGCGTGTTTATACATGAACTTCAGGTTTCTTGAGAGTGATATGGAAAGGGCTGTCAGTTGAGCGGCACTCAAATCACCAGTTACAATTCCATCTGTTTTTGGTAGGTTCCGTTTCTGGGACCAAGTCGTTTTTGGGCTGGTTGAGTGAATTCTTCTAATTTTACGTCTTCTTGGAAGTGGTATGTGTGGTCGTTGCTGTTTGGGCATGTGTTTGTCTAGCCATCCATAAGCAATGACGTTTGGTGGCTCTGTTGTAGTGGTACTGGTTGTGGGTATAGTAGTTGTTGTACTTGTAGTTGTAGTACTGGTAGATGTAGTAGTGCTTGAAGTGCTGGTTGGCTTTTTAGGGACAGGGGTGAAAATCTTGATTTTGAATCTTTGTCTTACAGGAGGCTTTCTTGTTTTTGTTGGTTTAGGTTTTGGCGGACGAGTGATTCTTGTCTTCTTGGGTTTCTTGGTAGTTTTTGGAGCCAAACGGATGGTTTTGGTCTTGGTGACTATCCTATGATTTGTCATTGGGGAAGTGTTTGTACTGGTGATGGTTGAAGAAGTTGATGTTTGGCTTTCTTTTGGTGGGCTGAAAGTTGTAATGGCGGCTTCTCTCTGAAGTTCACCATGGTATTCTGCGGCTGACACAAATCTGAATGCTAAACCTTGTTCGGACATCTGAAGGTTTTGGCCACAATCTTCAAAAGTTTGTTCCGTTTCCCAGGTTAAAGCGAGTGTTCCATCTTCTGACAGAAAGTTTTGACCAATTAGTTCTGCTTTCAAAGCTTTAAACGGTAGGAATTCACACTTCTCTTTTGGGTTCTTTCTCCACCTTAAGTAGGTTCCATCTCGAAGTGAGCATTCTCCTTCTTCAAAGTCACAGTGGGTCACAGAGCCAGCAGAGGATTCCCAACTTGGAGTTCCATGCCTCTTCCACACAACAGCTTCATACTTGAAACAGTTTGTGGCACTCCAACTAGCCCATTTGCAACAAGAAAAGAATCCTCCAGTGTAATCGTAGTGTACATCGTTCTGTGTTTTCCAAATATCTCCAGTAGTGGTCATCTTTCCTTCTTCACATTCGTTCCATCTTTCCATTCTCAAACATTCTCTTCCGGTTACAGGTACGTTGTGAGTTTCCTTTTCTTTGAGGTGGTTCACATTCATGAAATAGTTGAAAGTTCGGACAGTGGTCTTAGCTTTCTTACATACAGTAGCATCTGTCTTATATCTGATGTGGTTTCTTTTGTACAGCTTGACCATAACATCTTTGGGTTGTTCATTGGGGTTTTCCGGTACTCTAATGTTGCAGTCCAAAGGGTAGGGTACTTGCCATAAAGTTGAGCCTTCGTGTGTTTGGCAAACCATCAAGTGAGGGGCTTTAAAGTTTGCCTGTGTTCCAGGGATCAAAAGAAGCAAAATCAAACAGAGGGTAATAGGCGTTAAACAGCACAGCTTCGAAAGTTGGGTTGTTATTCTGGGAGACCTTCTAGGTCTTGGTGGTGGAGGTGGAGGTGGTGTTCTAGGACGATCTGGTTCAAAAGGTGTTCCTGGATCTCTTGGGCATAAGCTATGCGCTTTCAATCCAGTTGATCCAAATCCTGTTTTGCCTCTTGAAGTTAATTCTGGGTCTAAAGGCGGTACTTCTTGTACTGGGGGTATGGCAATCTTGTCTAGAATGAGTTGGGCTACTCTGGTACCAGCTTGGGCTTCATATGTATTTATTCCACGGTTTTCTAATACTACAGCCACGTTTCCCAAATAACTGCTGTCTATTGTTCCGGCTTCTACATGGATGTGTTGTTTTGTGACTAAACTAGATCTTGAAGCTAGTCGGCCATTGTATCCTGGGGGATTTGAATTTGTAGGTCTGTCAGACAGGTGACCATTTGAGAAGGGGGTATGCGATAGTTGTGTGGGATTGCCAAGTCATAACCGCTAGCACCAGGTTCCATTCTTTGTGGGAGATAAGCATGATCAGTCAGACGGGCAATCTTCAGGCAAGTTGGGGTTTCTAGGCTACTAGAGGTTGACTGCGGTAGAGTTTCTATGCCAAATTCGGTTTGTAATCTACTTTCTAGAGTTTCAGGTCGATGTTGATATAACTGAGGTGGGCTAACTCCCAAAATCTTGGTCACAACCCAATGGCAGGTTCCCTTGTCCTTTAGTTGGGGACTTCTTGGTTCTTTGGCTTCCCATTTACGTTCTGCTTTGACATAGACTTGCTGACCTAGTCTCATGTTTCCAAATTCTTGGGTGATTTTCCGAGGTAAATACAGTAGTAGGCGAGTTGGGTTAACTTTCACACCTTGATTCAATGCAGCGAAAACTTCTTTTGGACTTTCAAGTTCTAGTAGGTATCCATCTTTTGCTTCTGAGTGTATTGTACCCATTGCTTCCATCTTGGACACAGTCAAGAACATTTCTCCAATAAGAGATAAAACTTTAGAAGGGCTTTTCTGCAGGAGGTTTTCGATGTATCGAATGGTAGCTTCTTGTTCCCAGTTTTGAGTTTGTTGTAAAAGTTGACACAAAGAAGGTGTTCTGAAGGCGAATTCTTCGTTTTCTTGGGGGTTTCTAGTACGCAACCAGTACAGTAGGGCGAAAACTTCAGTAGCTAATTTTCCGATATGTTCCATTTTCTCAAAAACTTTTAAATGCTGGTTGACTTTTTGAAGTTGTGTTTCTTGCAGTGCATACTCTGCATCGAAAATAGGTGGTTCTGGCCGGCTTGTTGCTGTTAGCTTACAACTGCTGTCTTCGCTGATTTGGTCTAGAAGTTCTTCTTCTTCAGGTCTGCGCAATTGGTACTCTTCTCCCTCTGGACGTCCACTCCTTCCTTCCGCTTCTGCTGCAGCTTCCTTCTCCTCTTCTACTCCTTCATATCTCTCAGAATTGTATCTCTCAATACTTCTTTGTACTTCTGCTGCCTCTTCTCTTCTCTTCATCTGCGCTGGCCAACGCTTATTTTGTATCTCTCTTTTTTGTATCTCTCTATTTTGTATCTCTCCTTTTTGTATCTCTCTGTTTTGTATCTCTCTTTTTTGACTTTGGGCAGCTTCTTCTGCAAATCTCTCACTTCTCTGTCGCTTTGCTTCACTACTCTCCTTTACTTCACTTCTTTTTCAAAACTCCGGAGCTCCTCTCTTGTACTCTACTCTCTCTTCCTCCTTACTATTCTCCTCTAGTTCTGCGCAGATCTGTTGAAATTCAGCTTCGTTTGACCATAAACTAGAAATTGATCCAGTTTTGGGCCCAATGGTCAAGGGAAGTGTCGTCAGTATAGAATTCAGTGGTGGCAGTGGCTCCAACTCCTCTTGAATCGGAGGCAGATTTGCAGCTGCTATTTGCCTGTCCTTCGCTAAGGCAGCTTCCAAGGCGGCACTGATGTGTTTAAACCGATCACTTTCTTCTTGTTTGGTAAGTAATTCTGATGGGATTAGGGGTTCGGTTTCCCTTCCAATTCCATAATAATCATGTGTTGGCGGTATTGAAGCTCTCTTCTGTCTCTTTTCTAATGTGGCTTTCCTGGCGGCAGTTGCCTTTCTTAGCTCAACTTCAAATGCTTCAATGCTAGGGGCAGCTGGTGGGGCAGAAAGAGGTCTTGGTTTGCTGGTGCGGGGCAGGGTGTTGCTTTGAGTCATACATGTAGTTGGGGGGGAATGGGGGGTATTTCCCCCCCAGGCCCGATTTTCGGAGAAAATTCCCCCCCAGCCGGATTCTGGGGGGGGAATTTTTTGAAACCCTATTTTGGGTTTGTAAACCTGCAAACAGGGTTCCAGAAGCCCTGATTAGGGTTTCAGAAACCCAACTTGGGTTCCAGAGCCCTAGTTTGGGTTTCAAAAACCCTAAATAGGGTTCCGGAACCCTGTTTTGGGTTTCAAAAAACCAAAATAGGGTTCCGAAACCCTGTTTTGGGTTACTGAAACCCTAAATAGGGTTCAGGAACCCTAATTTGGATTACTGAAACCCTAATTTGGGTTTCTGAAACCCTAAATAGGGTTCCGGAACCCTATTTTGGGTTCCTGAAACCCTAAATTGGGTTACTGAAACCCTAATTTGGGTTTCTGAAACCCTAAATAGGGTTCCGGAACCCTAATTTCGGTTACTGAAACCCTAAATAGGGTTCCGGAACCCTAATTTGAGTTTCTGAAACCCTAAATAGGGTTCCGGAACCCTAATTTGAGTTTCTGAAGCCCTAAAGAGGGTTCCGGAGCCCTACTTTGGGTTTCAGAAACCCTAAATAGGGTTCTGGAACCCTGTTTTGGGTTTCTGAAACCCTAATTTGGGTTTCTGAAACCCTAAATAGGGTTCCGGAACCCTAGTTTCGGTTACTGAAACCCTAAATAGGGTTCCGGAACCCTAATTTGGGCTACTGAAACCCTAAATAGGGTTCCAGACCCCTAATTTGGGTTTCTGGAGGGCCAAAATAGGGTTCCGGAACCCTAGTTTGGGTAACTGAAACCCTAAATAGGGTTCTGGAACCCTAATTTGGGTTTCATGAGGCCCAAAATAGGGTTCCGGAACCCTAATTTGGGTTTAAAAATGTCTAAAGAAGGTTCCAGAAATGCATTTTAACTGCATTATGTCGAATAAAATGGTTTTTTTGCACGTTTTAAAGCAAAATTTGCTTTTTTTGCACATTTTAAATAAAAAATTAGGTTTTTTCCACGTTTTAAAGCAAAAATAGGGTATTTTTGCACTTCAGACAGGATTTTTACCCCATTTTTAGTCCTCAAAACCCTGTTTTGAGCCCAAAAAAAGGTCGCTGAAACCCACATTTGGACAGCAAAAAAAGGTCGCTGAAACCCCCTTTGGGCATAGCCCTGAAACCCTATTTTGGATCAGAAAAATTCCCCCCCCCAGCCGAAAACCCAGCTACATGTATGCTTTGAGTAGGTTTCTTGCTTATTGCTGGTGGTTGCCTCAAAGAATTCAGGCCTTGTGTGACAGATTCTGTCTGGTTTTCTTGTTTTTCTTCTATGAGAGTTGAGTAGTGTCGAGATCTCTTAGGTTTGTCATGCAGACCATTGAAGTTACTTGGACCAGCTTCATCTCCAATCATCATTTGCCTAAGGTCGTCTATTTCTTTAGCCAATTCTAAGTCTGGTTGGTACTCTGGTTTTGATTCTTTTGTCCAGAAGGGTGGATCGACAGGTGATGCTAAAGCCTCACATTCCACTGTTGTTTCTATTTCGCAAGGGTATGTGTCTTGTTCTGCTGGGTAAGTTCCATACGCGTAGGTAGTTTCTTCAAATGGGTAGGGCTCATCGGTGTAGTTCCAATTGGGTTCTGTAGGATACGTTTCTCTTGCTTGACTAGCCACGTCATATCCTCTGCCACGTCCGTAGGTTGGTGGGGTTCTGCTGTAAGGGTTCTGGTTCAGTCGACCACGATTGGCATTGAAAGGCGATCTAGTCTGAATGGGTCCAAAATTTCTTTGTGCTGTGGTACGTGCACCTCGCATCGGCTGTGTTGGTGAGTGTAATCTGCTTGGTCTGTTCCTCTGTGTTTCAAAAGTAGAGTTAATGTTTTGTTCAAATCTTTGCGAACAAATCCACTGAGTGTGTCCTTTCCTGCGGCAAAGATTACAAATTGGTTGTCCGTCACTTGCCCACGCATAGCGATCGGTGGAACGGGTTCTGGGGAGTTCGAATCTAGGTGCATTCGGCCTAGAAAATCGTGTGTGTGAATGTGGCGCGCAGGCGTCCGAAAAAAAGGTTGTCTAGAGTTTCCATGGAGGCTTGATTGATGACTTCTTTTCAAAGTATCTAGGGTGCGATCAAGAATGTCAACCAAACGTTCGTTTACGGCACTGCCTGGAGGCATCTTTCATTGTGAAGGTTCCGTTTCTTCTGTGTTTGATCTATGGCTCGCAAATCCAGCAAAAGCATCAGCATCAAACGGCGTCTCTCCTTTCTCTAACAGCTCCTGATTTTCAAAGCATCTTGCACTTTCTACTGCAGCATCTAGACTGGAGGGTTTCGTCAGGTTCACTTTGTCTCGTAATGATTTTCTGAGTCCTTGTAGGAACGGGTACAGTAGAAATCTTTTAGAATCTCTTTCATCTGGGTAGGCGCCACGGGCTAAGTTCAAATGTGCAGCATAGAATTTCACAACGCTTTCTTTAGGTTCTTGCTTTCGAGCTCGCAGTTCGTTTTCGAAAAAATACGCCATATTTGGTGGTTCCAAAGCATCGATGAGGGCAGCTTTGACATCTTCGTAATCTTCCTTCGTTTCTGCGTCCAAATCTCAGTACACTTCTTTTGCGAATCCAGCCAGGTATCCAGGAAGTTTCTGAGCTCTAGCCTTCTCATCAAGTCCTTCCATTGTAAAGATGCGATCATAATTGTCAAACCATTCTTTCAAGTTCACATCTCTATCTCCAGAGAAAATTGGGATTTTAGTTTCAGGGTTCAAGTATTGTGAAGCTGACATCATCTTAATTTGGTGTACCAAAGAAGTGTTCATCTCATTAGTTGAGTGCATAGTGTCATTCAAAGTTTCTAAGGCTTGGGCGAGGTTAGGTTCTTCAGGGGCGGCCATCTTTTGCAGTCTTTTGGTTTTACTTCGAGTTCGAGAACTGATGGGTTCCATATCAATGTCTGTAGTTTTGAACTCAATCCGTCTCTCAGTGAAAAGTTCAAATGTTCAGAATTCAAAGTCAGTCGAAAATTAGAATGCAGAGTTGAAACGTTCAAAATAGGGTTCCGACGATATATCGATATCGATATCGAAAAGTCGATATATCGACCCTTTTTCCAATATCGATATCGATGTCGATATCGCGATATTTCGCATCGATATTTTCGATATTTTTTGTGTGGAAAATCAGAAAATATAACAAAACTGACACGAAGTTTTTTTCTCTGGAACAGTAAAAAACAGTTTTTCCTGAACAACTCAGAAATCGATGGTACATATAGTCAAAACGTAACTGTGGCATGATAGCTCTCAGAAACCTTAATTTCTCGCCATTCTCAGCTTTCTGACAGCAACGCTTTTGGTTCTTAGCATACATGGGCCGCGGGGTGTCCGGGGGTTTGCGCACCCTCCAACTTGGGCTCGATACCCACAAACGACCGCACCCACCCACCTGAAGCCGACTTGTGTTCCTGACCCACCCACCAAAATCGCCACGACCCCCAAACCGGCAGGCCCACCTCCAAATTTTAGTATTTTGACTATCCCCAACCCATTTTTCCGGCCCATGTACTGTATGGTTCTTTATTTAAATTTTATTTAAAAAAGTCTGCAGCAACACTGAAGATCAGCTATTTGCCTGTCCTTCGCTAAGGCAGCTTCCAAGGCGGCACTGATGTGTTTAAACCGATCACTTTCTTCTTGTTTGGTAAGTAATTCTGATGGGATTAGGGGTTCGGTTTCCCTTCCAATTCCATAATAATCATGTGTTGGCGGTATTGAAGCTCTCTTCTGTCTCTTTTCTAATGTGGCTTTCCTGGCGGCAGTTGCCTTTCTTAGCTCAACTTCAAATGCTTCAATGCTAGGGGCAGCTGGTGGGGCAGAAAGAGGTCTTGGTTTGCTGGTGCGGGGCAGGGTGTTGCTTTGAGTCATACATGTAGTTGGGGGGAATGGGGGGTATTTCCCCCCCAGGCCCGATTTTCGGAGAAAATTCCCCCCCCAGCCGGATTCTGGGGGGGGGGAATTTTTTGAAACCCTATTTTGGGTTTGTAAACCTGCAAACAGGGTTCCAGAAGCCCTGATTAGGGTTTCAGAAACCCAACTTGGGTTCCAGAGCCCTAGTTTGGGTTTCAAAAACCCTAAATAGGGTTCCGCAACCCTGTTTTGGGTTTCAAAAAACCAAAATAGGGTTCCGAAACCCTGTTTTGGGTTACTGAAACCCTAAATAGGGTTCAGGAACCCTAATTTGGATTACTGAAACCCTAATTTGGGTTTCTGAAACCCTAAATAGGGTTCCGGAACCCTATTTTGGGTTCCTGAAACCCTAAATTGTCTTTTGTCGGTTCCTAAAACCCTAAATTGTCTTTTGTCCTGAAACCCTAAATAGGGTTCCGACGATATATCGATATCGATATCGATATCGAAAAGTCGATATATCGACCCTTTTTCCAATATCGATATCGATGTCGATATCGCGATATTTCGCATCGATATTTTCGATATTTTTTGTGTGAACTATATAACTATATAACAGAAAATATAACAAAACTGACACGAAGTTTTTTTCTCTGGAACAGTAAAAAACAGTTTTTCCTGAACAACTCAGAAATCGATGGTACATATAGTCAAAACGTAACTGTGGCATGATAGCTCTCAGAAACCTTAATTTCTCGCCATTCTCAGCTTTCTGACAGCAACGCTTTTGGTTCTTAGCATACATGGGCCGCGGGGTGTCCGGGGGTTTGCGCACCCTCCAACTTGGGCTCGATACCCACAAACGACCGCACCCACCCACCTGAAGCCGACTTGTGTTCCTGACCCACCCACCAAAATCGCCACGACCCCCAAACCGGCAGGCCCACCTCCAAATTTTAGTATTTTGACTATCCCCAACCCATTTTTCCGGCCCATGTACTGAATGGTTCTTTATTTAAATTTTATTTAAAAAAGTCTGCAGAAACACTGAAGATCAGCTCACTCAACACACTTGAAGCAGGAGGGCAGAAGTAGACATGAACTACTAGTATTTCGACTGAGCGGTGGTACATTTTCAAATGCTGAGGGGTACAGCCGGCTGATGGGTGGTTGAAAGGATGGTAAGCAAAAAATGTCCCACTTTTTACTAAAATCAAGGTTTTTGGCATATTTCTCACTAAAATTAGTTAAAATACGCTATTCTGTTTGAGCTCATTATGCCTAATGAGGGTGGGGCATCGGCCTGAGGGGTAAACCTTTTCATTGAAGGGGTTCAGAATGGCTACTACCTTTTCTGTGATTCACTACAAAATTGATATCAGAGCGCTGATTGCATCAGTACTTGACTGATAAGCAGCGAGAGCAGTTTGCTCTTTCAAATTTTCACATTTTCTTGCATAACAATAAATATCGATATCGATATCGAATATCGACAAGTTTTGATATCGTCGGAACACTAGTTCAAAATAGAGTCAACGTCAGTTCAGTTCGATGTTGTTCGGGACCAGAGGAATTTTGTCTAGGTACAGTAGATCTTCGGGCGCTCTTCGGGAGATCAGGGGATTTTCGGGGTTTTCTTCGGCTCTTTGTGCCAGGTCACCAGATTATAATAGTTTGTAGCTGTGGGTTGTAAGATTTCTATTGTGCTGTGGTGTAGAGACAAAGTCGTACAAGTGGGTAGCCGTTTAATAAGAGAAGTTCGTTAAAATCACTGTTCCAGGTAACGTCAGACCGCTCTAGGTTTCAAATCTATACACACACTCTAGATTACAAATCTATACACACTGAGAACGGCGGATTTTTAAACTAAACCTTGTTTCTTATCGGTCATTTTCTAAACAGGTTTCACCTCTCACAGTAATTGAAATTCGAATAATTGGGCCGTTTTTAATTTCAATTCAATTAATTTAATTTAATTGAAATTGAAAAGTTGGGCCATAATTTAATTGTAATTTAATTGAAATTCGTCTGGAATTTCAATTATATTTTCAATTATTTTCTGTAGTGAATGTAAGGAGATGTGTGAAGCAATAGACGTGCTAGTGGCTTCAAACAAAAACCTATTTAGGCTTTGTCGCCTATTTCAAACTGACCTCACTTTGTTTTGTAATATTTTACGCTCTGCTTTTCATTTCGTAGTTCGTAAAAGTTAAAACAGTGATTTTTGGATTTATGGTGGGTTTACACCGTTTCAGGAAGCGATGTTGGTCAAAAATGCTGAAAACCTTTAGATAGTTTGTGTACTGGTATTGAGATTAACTAACGGTAAATTTTATCCAAGAAAGCCGTTTTATGTGTTTTTAAACGGTACCTTTTTAAAATTTTCTTACCAGGTGGCTCCAACCTTTTACACGGACATTTTTTGAAGTCCTAGGTTCAAATTCCATGATTTTACATCACTACGTAATATAATCGCCAACCCCATTGAAATGATTTGGCGAGCCCCGTTCCCCCATGGCATTTCATAATAAGAATATGTTGAATAGAAACAAATACTGTCCAGTGCCTTTCAAGCATTTTAATGAAGCTCCGCATAGCACAAGCACAACAAGCACAAATTGAATCAGCTTTTTCCTGCATGAGTCATCAGCTTAATTACTCGAAAGTGCATTTCTATGAATATATCAAAGTTGTCATCCACTCTTTTCGTCTTACCAACGAGTTGGGCGCCGTGGGCCTGGTTGCTTGGCGTAATATGAATTCTATCTGGATCTGGATCACAATCGGTACTAAATGAACCCAGTTATGCATACATGTAACAGGTCATCCGCAGATGCAGAGGGGAGTTGGGGCTCGAATGCCGACCAGGGTCTTGAGCTACTGTTGTTTGGGCATGGCATTTTCAGGAATCAGTCGGGTATGGGTAGGTATTTTTCGGAAAACCCAGGAATCGGTTCGGTATGGGTAGGTATTTTTCGGCATACCCCGGAAACAGTTCGGTATGGTTATCTATTTTCGGCATACCCAGGAATCGGTTCGGTATGGGTAGGTATTTTTCGGCATACCCAGGAATCGGTTCGGTATGGGTAGGTATTTTTCGGCATACCCAGGAATCGGTTCGGTATGGGTAGGTATTTTTCGGCATACCCAGGAATCGGTTCGGTATGGGTAGGTATTTTTCGGCATACCCCGGAAACAGTTCGGTATGGTTATCTATTTTCGGCATACCCAGGAATCGGTTCGGTATGGGTAGGTATTCGCAAAAATTCCGGTATACCGGCATTTATTCGGTATTTGCTAAAAATGTTTTACAATGTCAAAACACTGAATTTTCCATTTACAAGGGGATGTAATTACTCATTTCCAAGGTCAGAAGAGGCTAGAAAATTCATCAAAGTCAATGGCATTTACAGTTTTTTAGGAATTTTTTGAAATTATTTTTGGTTTTACTGGTAGGGATGGTCAAGGCACGTTCGCTCGGCCCGGAACGGAAAATCGTCTTAGGTTGTGGGGCGACCCGATCAGAGGGTCTGGTGTTATCCAGACTATTGCTGGTACATTACATCGTAAGTCCTAGGTTATAAAATCAAGTCTTAAGTCGTCGGGAGGATGAGCGCACAATGTCGCGCACAGTGGATTTGCGGCCTAAACCATTACACCAGTCCGGCTGACCACCAAGATAACGTTTCACGATTGTTTTCCATCCCAAATTAGGGTTTTAGAAGAGCTAAACAGGGTTTCTAGACTTTATACACCCTATTGAGGGTTTGAAAAGCCTAAATTTTGGTTTCTAAAACCCATAATTATGTTTCCTGAGTCCGCAGGTAGGGTTCTGGAACCCTAACTTGGGTTTTTAAAACCCTCTATTTTTGGTTTTCTGAGCCTCTAAATTGGGTTCTGAAACCCTAATTTGGGTGTCTGAAGCCCTAAACTGCCCTGCTGAACGCTACACCTTTGAGAGTTTGAGCTACCATGAGCAGCAGTGATGAAGTTGCCATGCTTCAGTTCAACGGTCATGTCAATCCATAAATGCGATAGCAACAAGATGCTGATGGCGCTGTTCAACTACTGAGCCTACAAGATTGATCGCCCAACACCTGGTCGAGAGAAACAAAACGCAGTTTTTGGAATTGATAGAGATGGCTGATACAGAGTAACTTGAGCGTTTTTATGGTTTTTTCTGTTCTGCTAATAGCAGGCAAGTCTTTGAACAGCTGACCAAAAGTGGGCTCCGGTGACCTCTTTTGGGCTAAAAAATCGGTTGGGTTCTGGAACCCTCTTCAATGCCTCAGAAACCCTAATTACGGTTTTAGAAACCCAAATTAGCCGCTATACAACCATAATTTGGGATTGAAAACAACTTGAAAACCCTATGCTGGATCTTGGCAGTCAGTTTGTATTTGGGAGCCCTGAATTTTTGTACTTTTCAACCAAAAATAGGGTTTCAGGGTTCCAGAAACCCCCAGAATCCGGCGGGGGTCCCGAAAACCAGGCGTGGGAGCTAAACCCCCAAAATCCCCTAACTACGTGTAGGGCGTGTGGGGCGGATTCACCAGGTCTGACGGAAAGAAACTTTGTTTGTACTGTCTAGCTTTGCAAGATGAGGTGGAACAGTACAACTAGCTGAAAATCACACATACCATGAAAATCAATCTAATATAACGGCTTTACAAAGACCACAAGCGGTGCTAATGGAGACAGTGCGCCAGCAGGTCATAGCCGATTTAGGTACAAATTTGAGGCAAAAGTTCAAACAGTCATATCTCTTGAAGTAGACATCGTACTGCAAAAAGGAAGCCGTTTTTGGATTTGTTAGGTAAATCTACATCCAGTAGGACAGAACCGAAGCAACAATATCGACGCAGTCGGTTTATCAGGCCAAAGCAGAGCCAGAGCTGTAAGTGCAGATCTGCCGCAAAACTTTGAACGGCCATATATCGAGAAGCAGACCTCCTAGATCAAAGTTGAAGCTATTTTTGGAATCAGTGGGAAAAAGTACATCCGGCAAGCTGGTCAGAAATGAAATTTGGGGCCTGGATAAAAAATGATTTTTTGCGCCCCGCCAAAATTGGACTTTTTTGTAGTAGTGATTTTCAGATGGCCATAACTCCCGGTCGATCGAGTCAGAGACCGGATCTTAAGTTGTTGACAAATAGTTAATAGACAAAATTGGCTCATTTAAGTTGCATTGCCCCTATTCCGATTCGAAATGATATCTCAAGAAGCCAACCTCCTAGAGCAAAATTGAAGCCATTTTTTGAATCAGCGAGAGGAGTACGCTCGGTAAGCCGGTCAGAAATCAAATTCTTTGCCTAGATAAACTTGATTTTCGGTGCACTGCCAAAATTGCAATTTCTTGCAGTAGTGATATTCAAATGGCCATAACTCACGAACCAGAGGACCTAGCGCACAAACAAAGTTATTTTTTGAACTCAGCAGGCTAAAATAGGTCTAGTAAACTGCACCGTCCGTGACTCAATTTAGACTTGCTATCAAAAGATATGGTCACCAGGCGGGCATTGATTTTTGGAAAATTGGACTTGAATATCTTCTGATCCAGGCTGAGTCTAGCCAAACGGAGTCCTTAATATTTGAAATCAGCGCCTCAACCTGCATCAGATAGACTACTTTAAAATTAATTTTGAGCAAAAAATTTTTTTCCGGAGACCTTTGAGGGGTCAAAACCCCACGCTCCCCCCAGGGATTTTGACCAATTTGTGTGGATTATTTTTGGGCAAGTGTGTTACAACTTTTGAAGCAAGTTCCAGACTTCCCAAGTCTCCTTGGCTGGAGTTATGGGCGAATATTTGCAAAAAATAATGGAGGGTCCATTTTTGGTACATTTCGGAAAATAACTCGCTAACCAGGCACGATACGGAAAAATCTGAGTAGGGGATTTAAAGTTTTTTGAAGTAGCTATCGATTGGTGCGCATACGAAAGCTGTCGATTTAGAAATGCGCAAACGGCACCCGTTTGAATTTGGGTCGTTAGAGGTCCAAAAATTGGCCAAAAAACGGCTGGCGAGCCAAATTTGAGGGGGTGTAGCTCCGTTTCTAGGGGCGGGGGGGGTGTTTTTCTTCTAATATGCGCCGATTGTAATCATTCCTGCTCTAGTTTATGCACATAAAATTTTAGCCGGATCGGTGAGATGAGCCAACTTGCCTATGGGCCATAGTTAAGTAAGCTGACTTTCTAGCGAAGTGCATGTTAAAGTGGGAAACCCTGTATAAACAGTGCTCACCACACAAAGCGCTCACCTTTTAAAACAATTAATTTTGATGCTGGCGTCGAGACTCACAGTGAAGTCAATAGACATTTTCATATGAAACACTAATAGTTTATCTTTGGCCCGACAGTTGCCTATTTTTCCGTTCTTGTATGTGGTTGAAATGTCCTGATATTTTCCTAAAACATTACTAAGTATAATCGACGGTACTGCGGTAGCGGTAGCCAAAACCGTTGAGTTTTTTTGTGCTTGAGCGTTGTAAATGGTGGAGCGTCGTTTTATAGATGCGTGTTTTTCGAGTTGGCATGTTTTGCCGTTTTTGCACAATTTCTCAGTTTTTACGCGCTTTAACGGTTTACCCCTATTCTTTGCGTATTACCGTCATATGTATATGTAACAGAGGTCATCCGCCGAAGGGGCAGGAGGGTTGTGGGGTGGGCTGACGCCGGGCCGGGGGCGCTCTGACTGAACCCAAATTTTGGGAGGGGGCTTGGTCAAAAATCGTCAAAAATCGCTAATTTCGGCTGAAATACAGCTAAAAAGTGTTGTTTTGCAGGCGATTTTGGCAATTTCTGTGTCTAAAATTGTAAAAGATCGCAAAAATTTGCTCAAAAAATTAATTGCCAGGAAAATCGGAGAGCGGCATCTGGGGGGTCTGGCCTAAGTCGGGTTGGCGGGGATAGACCCCCAGACCCCTCTGTTACATGTATGATTACCGTATAGTGCTATTTGTACCGGGTTTTTCCGTAAAAACGCCCATGGGCGTTTATTTGGTTTTGGCACTTTTCACGGATTCAGTTCAAATCTGAATAAACACCCATGGGCGGCTATTTGGAAAGTACTGTACATGTACGTTTGGAATTGGCAACTGCTTTCTGGCTGAGCGCGGTCTGTCTGTGAGTTGATTTTTTGCACTGATTCTTCAACAACAACTGGTAATATCGTCTTTCTATACTGAAACTCATGCTTCTGGGCCCAATTTTTTAGGTTTTAACCCATTTTTCAACATATTTTTTATCTTTTCCTGGACAAAATGTTTTATCTCAATAAACGCCCAGGGGGCCACTACTTGGGGGGCGTTTATACGGAAAAACCCGGTAGTACTTATTTAACCCAAAATAAAACCGAGGTCAAAGCATTCTCCTAGAAAACGTAAATAAATCCGTCAGCCAACAAAAATGTGTTTTATAAAGCTTTATTCTGAATAACTTATTATATTATGACTATATAATAACTTATGACCTTTATAAAAACACAAGTTAGAAATTTCTTTTGTAACAGTGCAAACAATTTTGAAATAATGGGCGGATAGCATACATGTAACAGGGGGTCTGGGGGGTCTGCCCCGACCCGACTTAGGCCAGACAAACCTGGGACCTGGGACACCCCCCCCGCCCTCCGAGACGATTTTTCCGCCCCCCCCCCTCCGATTTTTCTCGCAAGTAATTTTTTGAGAAAATTTTTGCCATTTTTTTGCAATTTCAGACACAAAAATCGCCTGTAAAACAGCACTTTTTAGTAGTGTTCCCGATCAAATTAAAATTAAATAACAAAATTAAATTGTTTTGGCCAAAATCACCAAGTAAATAGCAATTTTACTAACAAATTAAATTTCTCGCGATGACTGTCAAACAAATTAAAATTATATTAAATTTCGTAGAATTGGCCTAGAAATTTGATATAAATTTGATATGAATTTGATATAAATTTGCTTGGTTTGGCAGCTTCACCAACCACAGTCTGGCTACAAAACAACAAGTTCAGTCCAAAGATGACCTTGTTCATGCTTATAGCAAAGATATAAACTCATTAAATGCTATTTTGTAGACCCTCTGTCGCCATTTGAAAAAAGGTCAACTCATTTTGGACTGACGCGACCCAGGTTTTGAGCTGTTTCCTCAGGAATTGAGTATTGATTTTAGCAAATTTATATTTAATTCATATCAAACAACAAATTTGTATCAAATTAAATTTCAGAATTTGGGTACCAAGCAAATTAATAGCAAGTTATTTTCATCTGAAGGCTGAGCAAGCAAGTTATTTAATTTCAAAATAAATTTACTCGGAAACACTACTTTTTAGCTGTATTTCAGCCCAAATTAGCGATTTTTGACGATTTTTAGCCCAAAACTGCGATTTTTTCGATTTTTGAGCGTTTTTTAGTGCCCGACCCCGCTCCCAAAATTTTGGCTCAGACCATACATGTAACAGGGGGGTCTGGGGGGTCTGCCTCCCACCCGACTTAGGCCAGACCCCCCCAGATGGGGACCCCCCCCCCCCCGAGACGATTTCACCGCCCCCCCCCCTCCGATTTTTCTGGCAAGTAAATTTTCGAGCAAATTTTTGCAATTTTTTACAATTTCACACACAAAAATTGCCTGCAAAACAGCACTTTTTAGCTGTATTTCAGCCCAAATTTGCGATTTTTGGCAATTTTTAGCCAAAAAATTGCGATTTTTTCGATTTTTGAGCGTTTTTTAGTGCCCACCCCCCTCCCCCAAAATTTTGGCTCAGACCCCCCGGCCGGCGCCAGACCCCCCAACCCCCCCTCCCCCCATCGGCGGATGACCTGTTACATGTATGGCGGATACACAGCATTAATGATCTATTTATGATTTTTATAATCAACAAGTACCTGTTACTATCAAACTGTGTGAAAACTGAGTGATTTTTAGGATTTCTCTCATGACAATAAAAATTGATAAGAACAATCAGTTGCGCGGGTTAATTTCTCAATACTGGCTCGGCTGGCATGGTTGTGATTGTGAAATAACATACCGGATAGAATGTCGTACTTGGGTGCAGTAATTTTATTCCAGCACTTGCTTTTGTTCATCTTAGGTGTTACTCTGAGTAAGCGGTGCTCGTCATTAAATATTCTTATGTTAACTGTGTGTTCTCCAAAGACGTGACCGGCCAAAGCACACAGCAACACCAACATTATGGTAGTTTTCATGGCGCCAATTGCAAGTAATACAGGGTGCCTAAAATTGAAACTTCTTTTTAGGCAAACCTTCGCCAAATTGGTTAGATTTTGAACACGTGTGTGGTTTTGGGGGAACTACCCACCCAGACCCGATTTTCAGACAAAATTAACCTAAGCCGGATTTGTGAGTAGACCAAATGAATTTACGCTACTGTTTCTGAGGCCATAAATAGGCTTCCGGGACCATAATTAGGGTTTTAGAGGCCGCAAATGAGGATTTCTAAACCCAAAATAGGCTTCCAGAACCCTAAGTTGGGTGTCTAAGGGCTTACACACAAACAAGGTTCCCAAATCAAATCCTAGTAGGGTTTGTGTGTATTAATTAATCCTATCGTTAAAAATTCCTTTGAACAGGGTGTCTCAAAAAAATGATCACATTTCTTTTTACTGCCATTTCCGTAAATTCCTACCAAATAGGCTGAAATTTGGACCATAGGTGCCAAAAGTCGGGCAATTTTATGTGTTAAAGTTTGGTGCACTAGGCTTGATTCAATCCCGAGAAATTTCAAAAAAAGTGAAATTTGGTAATTTCAATAGTGAAAGGCGGTCACCGAAAAATGGAAACATTTCCTTTTCCTGTATCGTTTCTAATTTTTGACGGAATTGGATGAAATTTGGAGTGTAAACGCAGAAGTTCAGGGTAATTCGTGTGTAAAAAGTTGACGCATGAACTCCAACGCTATCGTTAGAGTTTAGGCGACAATGTAATGTAACGTTTTTTCGGTGACCGGCTTTTGGTATTGAAATTACCAAATTTCACTTTTTTTGAAATTTCTCGAGAATTGGTCAAGCCTAGTGCACCAAATTTTAACACATAAAATTGCCCGAGTTTGGGCACCTATGGTCCACATTTCAGCCTATTTGGTTAAAATTTGCGGAAATGGCAGTGAAAAGAAATGTGATCATTTTTTCGGTGACCGGATTTCACTATTGATTTAACAAATTTCACTTTTTTTTAAATTTCTCAGGAATGAGTCAAGCCTAGTGCACCAAACTTTAACACATAAAATTGCCCGAGTTTTGGCACCTATGGTCCAAACTTCAGCCTATTTGGTCAAAATTTGCGGAAATGGCAGTAAAAAGAAATGTGATCATTTTTTTTGAGACACCCTGTAGAACATTTAACGCTAAAACTTCCTATATATGATCTTTTAACGTCTAGAGTACAGTCCCGCTCTCAAACAGCTCGGCCAACAGCCAGAATTGGGCCATTTTGCCAATAAGACCGACCGGCGTGCAGGGTCACCAAGTCGTCCAACAATCCGCTTTCGCTTATAATGGGTTAGGGACGGACAAGACCAGGAACCGGCCAACTGTTGACGCGACCAACTCAGCAAAGCTAATTACCCCGCGGTCGGCACCCCTGAAACAGCACCAACCAAGGCGTCCAAAGGGTGTCCGGCTGTTGGCCTAACTCTGGTCCAATTCTGGCAGTTGGCCCAGCTGTTTGAGAGGAAAATTGGCTGGGGTCAGAAAAATCGTCTCTGGGGAGGGGGTACCTGGACTGGGGGTCTGGCCTAGGTCAGGTGGGGCAGACCCACAGAGCCCATGTTGCATGTATGGTTCATCTATGTATAATTGAGTTTGCGAAATAATTTATTGTCAGACAAAAGAGCAGAATCTGGATGTAGCTGGGTAAGGAGTGCCGCAAATGCAACAAAGGCTGCTCAAGGTCTGGATTTCGGGCTCAGGCAGGGGTGGGGGTTGGTCTTGCCAGCGGGGGCTAAACCCCAAGCCGCAGCACATGTATGGGAAGCAGGCAACTAGCTAAGTGCCACAACTTCCACCCATTCAAAAAAAGCAACTGACAGCACTGTGTGTACGAATGGTAAATTAATTCATAGTCAACGTGGCCTAAAGCTAAAACTCTGTCTGAAAATGTGTTTTGTAATACAAATAGCTCAATATTAACATCAAACGTCAAGCCGAGCTCTTTACCTGGCCGTCAAATCCACTATAATCTAAGAAACTATACTGTAGGGGGCGGCCCAAATTTCTAAAATTTTCCGTTAAAATATAGAGCATTTTGTGTATTATCTTGCGATTTCAGTATAGTTCAATATAATCGTGTTCTTTTAAAGTCAGTAACAGGCAAAATCAAAACTTCGTTTCAGTCTAGTGCTCATTGCACCAACCGCTCACTTCAGTACATAACAGTAACACTGCTCATTCGGAAAAATATTCGTCCTTTCACACTTCATCGTGTTTCTTCATCATGTTTCTGATGCACTGCGCACTTCATCGTGTTTCTGACGTGGTTTTGGTTGGGTTGGTGCCGACCTTTTATGGCCAACTACTGTTCTAGATTTTGAGAGCCAGCACCCACTGAATGTAACTGGTGAACAGGCCCGTTTTGGGGTCTTTGCCACCATACTGCGCCATACGAGGCCAGTGCAGCACTTCGTACACTTCCTGAACGCGATAACCATGCTCTATGGCCTCATACAACTCCCACGAAATGTACGTTTCCATCAGGGCCCTTTCATCATCGCTATGACCGCACTCCTCCAAATGCTGCTCCATGCAGGCCATGCACAACCCGAACATCAGTTTTCCATTGCATCTGCAGGGCAAAATCGGGTACAGGAGATTCTTGGGTGGCAGCACACGGCACTTCACTAAACCATTGTATGGCTGCGCCCCTTTCACGATAGGCTTGAACGAATCTGTGGTCACCATCGGCTGATCAATGGGATACTTGCCCCTCATGTTGGTCGATGGGTACAGACTTATTATGTAATAGTACAGAATCTTCTTGTTGGGAGTGCACTTGTGGTGTAATTTTAAACCACACACCTAACCACCATAGAAAGTGTCTCTGGGGTTTAGGGGGTCAACCACATCAGCTCATTTTTCTTTGAAAAAACTTGCGCATTTTGTCATTTTCGGACAGCTCTTTCTTTACGTTGCACTCCCAGACTTCAGACAACATCTATCCCTCACTCAAAATCGATTCTCGCCGATCCATTGTTTTGGCATAGGCGTCTTCCGCGGTCATGCCATTTGGCAACACTTGAGCTCTATCCTTGAAGCACTCTAGGCAACCGTGCCAGGTGCAACTGTAATACTTGTAACCATGGCACAAGCTAGAACCCGTGCTCACAATGCGCAGTAGTCCAGCCAATTTGTAACCACCGAGAGTCTTGTACTCTCCTCCACCATTCTTTGAATGCAGAATTTTTCGGTCGTTTTCAGTCAATTTGTCCCTGTGCGCGATCCACTTCAAATACCAGAGAGCATCAGCACTCCGTTTGCTTTTGCATCGAAAACCACCTTCACGAACCAACGCGATTGTCTCGGTAACGTTAGAGATTGATTGCAGATTGCAGAGTAGCCTGTCTGACTCACATCAAAGAACAGTTGAAGCATGGCGAACAAGCTGGTCAGTTTGCCGTTCATCTCAGCGACGTGGGTGGTCATTTCGTGCAGGGCAGCGCACTGCAGTGGACTGGCGCACCAGCCCGCTGACGTCATCCTACTCTCTCTTCTGTATCAACTTACAGCTCTAGATCTGATTTCTTTCTGCTACAGTACAGTAACACTCTATCTATGAAAACTAATACTGCTACAGCCCTATTATAGATGCGACACTAAATGTCGTACCCGGCCATCTCCGCTGATTGGCCAACTAATCGATCCGTCAGGCTGGCCGGCTTAGGCAGTGGGCGCCGCCACTTTAAACTGGGTCAGACAGCGCAACGCCCTCCCAGCCTGCGAGGCACGATAAATTTTTGCCGATAATAAGCTTTTAGACCTTGAATCAATTTCACAGTGCAATCTACTAGTGGTAATCGTGTTGTACATACTTTGTTTAAAAGTCTATACTGCATCTAAGTTCCTACTGCGCATCCAGACACAGAGCGGATATCCAGAGCAGCACTAATCTGTGGAGAATGCGGTAAACACCTACAATACCATACAGTACATTTAAGTAATCCGCACTGGGGATGCGCTCCGCTCCGGCCGAAATTTCTGGCTTGGCCTGTCAAACACTTTTCGGCAAAATAATCGGGTGCACTTAGGAGTCAATTTTGACACTTCTTGGGCTCTTTTCCGCAATTAAATTTTATTCTGTATCAGTTTTGATCTTTAACTGATATATCACTAAATTTTTTAAGGAAATCAAAGAAAACAAGGTAGAAAATTCATTATACACTGTATTTGTCAAAATGACCTTAAAAACACAATTATTAACTATTTGAACAAAATGTTTTAGAAACTTGGGCCGACCTGAGTGTGCCCGCCCCAAAAATGTACCCGGCCTGGCCCGCAAAGCCGAGCTTGCTGAGCGCATCTCTAATCGGTACCACGTGTTGCTGTTATATTAGAGACAATGAGAAACAAAAATAAAGCATTTGTTCAGACGAAAGATTTGAGAACAGAAAGGATCTTTGAAAGGAAAGTCACAATTTCAGGCAAGAGTAGAAAGCAGCGATTGAGCGCGAGGAGTTGAGTTAGAGCGTGAGCGAACAGAACAGGAGAACTATGAAAGAGCGCGTAAATGCGAAAGAGAGCGCGAGCGTAATGAAGAAGAATGGCTAAAGGAAGCCGAGCAGATTTGCTTGTTAGAGGAAGCTCCCGAAGACGCGGAGCGTGAACAGAAGGCTAGACTGTATAAAGATCAACACGAACACAACAAAGTTCGATTGTTCCAAAGAGATGACACAAAATGGCAATCTACTTGCACTATTAACTCTGGTTTTTGTTCAATGTACAGTGGCAATGGGAATAAGTACTAGCTTGTACAGTTATAAAAGTAAAACAATGTCAAGGTATATTAGGTCTAAAAGCTTGCGACAAGTAGCAAATAGCAATCAGAGAGGCCAAAAATAATGCTACCTGCCTGGGCTGGGAACGCGTTGCGCTCCAGTTTAAAGTGGCGGCGCCCACTGCCTAAGCTGGCCAGCCTGACGGATCGATTAGTTCGCAAATCAGCGGAGATGGCCGGGTACGACATTTAGCATTTAGTGTCGCATCTATTATAGGGATGGAAATGGTATAAAAATACCAAATACTGAATGGTATTTTTTGAACAAAATAAAACTAGCAGGCGGTCGGTAGATTTATTTAGCAAATCGAACAAAATTTACTGTAGCTGTCAACCCCTTCGATTTTGCGATCGTTTGTACGCTCTGTCAATGCGTAAAACCGTCTAAACATTTATTTACATTTATTTTTGGAACTCCTGACTGATTCTTCAGGTGTGCTGGTGCAGACGTGTTTTTCAGACTTTCAGTACCTAGTGGGAAGATTTGTAAGTAATTCCAATTTATTTAGCGTCGGTCTACAATAGCTGATCGTCTAAAATGCAACGTCGTGGCGGTGTTCATCCAAAGACGGGATTCGGCGTTCCTTAGGAACAAAAAGAAATACAACAACAACAACAACAACAACAACAACAACAACAACAACAACAACAACAACAACAACAACAACAACAACAACAACAACAACAACAACAACAACAACAACAACAACAACAACAACAACAACAACAACAACAACAACAACAACAACAACAACAACAACAACAACAACAACAACAACAACAACAACAACAACAACAACAACAACAACAACAACAACAACAACAACAACAACAACAACAACAAAAACAACAACAACAACAAAAACAACAACAACAACAACAACAACAACAACAACAACAACAACAACAACAACAACAACAACAACAACAACAACAACAACAACAACAACAACAACAACAACAACAACAACAACAACAACAACAACAACAACAACAACAACAACAACAACAACAACAACAACAACAACAACAACAACAACAACAACAACAACAACAACAACAACAACAACAACAACAACAACAACAACAACAACAACAACAACAACAACAACAACAACAACAACAACAACAACAACAACAACAACAACAACAACAACAACAACAACAACAACAACAACAACAACAACAACAACAACAACAACAACAACAACAACAACAACAACAACAACAACAACGAAGTGGGGGAATTATCTCGGAAAGAGATGTGGCTGACGCAATTTCGTGTTCGTTGGGCATCTGAGTCACAAAGTAGCAGTTCATGCGTTCTTGACCAAGCGTACGAAGAAAATGCAGGCACAACAGGCAATTTCGGTAGATGATGAAGCAATTTGTCTTTAAAGATTGGAAATTTACTGCTGACCAAGTGGCAGAGCATCAGGTTCCTCCATCACTACGTTGCTTGCTTCTTTTATTGCACATATATTGCTGAGCCTTTTGATTTTTTCTATTCACGAATGCGTACAGAGCGTTCTGAGAAGGGAAGTAACAGAAATTATAGGGTTTACTTTAGAAAGATCAACCCTGATACAGCAGAATTTAGTATAACAAAGAAACCGTTTTTATGGCTGTGTTTACTGCTTGGAATTCTTGGTACGTAAATCAAACTCACAGGAGTAAGGCACCACTGCTGTTTGTTGTTGTATGAGTCCGCTTCTTTGTTTCTCACAGATTTCTATGTTATGTTATAGACGCCACCATATGCTAACTCTGCTCAACTCTGCCCGACGAGAGACTTGGTTGGAACCGCCTTCGTCCCAGGCAGATCAAACAGTGTTAACTCACCTACAGCTATGTGGGTCTTTGCTTAGTAATAAAACCTTTTTGCGGACAGAGTTGTTCGCGACTCGTGGACCGGGCGTGACACAAGCAAACAGCAAGAGTTACCGCTATAAAACCAACAAAGAACGCGTTGCACATTAAAACTGCTTGTGCTCTAATAGGTTCAGTTTCTGTTTTCTACGTCAGGTCATGCGTATGTGCATATAGAAGAAAGACTCTGTTTTAACTTCATAGCATTGCAGGAGCCGAAACAGTCTCAAATTGCATCTAGACTACTTTGGTACCGACCACCTAAAGAATGGCAGACTTTGATCGGGAGATACAAACGGCGCCGCAAGTCTACGGTGTGCGCTAAATTCAAATTTTGATGCACTTCTTAATCGCTCAGCCTCCTGAAAGCTAGTTCTTGTCGTTAATTATTATTGATAAAAACTCTGCAAACATTGTTTAACAGAATGGTAAAAGTAAGCCAATTTTGTATTCTTATACTTTTCCCATCTTGTCAGGATAGGGGCCGTTCATAAACGACGTCGTTCCAAAATCCCGATTTTTCGGACCCCCCCTCCCCCCAAAATCGCCTTGCGTCGTTTCGTGAGAACCCCCCCCCCCTATGGCGACGTCGTTTTCGGTTTACCCCCCCCCCCCCCGATAAAAGGGCAGTACATACAGTACTCTCACTTTTATTGTTACCATAATGAGCAATCAATAGAATAAATCCCTACAACCACTCTGGAAAGCTTTTCTGTATAGAGAAACGTTTGACAGAATGTGCATAAATCGAAAATAATGTAATTGAAGTACCCTAAAATTCATAAAAAAGCGACGTCGTTTTTTGCTAGCCCCCTCCCCCTCCTGGTGCGTCGTCTATCATCGCATTTCAGCCGACCCCCCCTCCCCCCCTCTGGAACGACGTCGTTTATGAACGGCCCCATAGGAACATTATTTACCAACTGAAGCATTCAGACGAGCAAATGCCGCAGACCGTGAGGGTAAATTGTGCAAACTACTGCTGATGAGCATACCAATGGTGGCAAAAGAAGCTACACTGTATGCTGACTTCGATGCTGCGCTATAAAGCATAAAATTGCAATTGATGGAAAATTGCATCGCAAACGCCACAACAGGTTATCAGTCTCAAAGGAGAGCTGAGGACATCTGTGACTTTGCTTCTCTGCAATTCCTGGACAGTTGCAGTATTCATGCACTGACTGCGAAGTCAGACCAGCTGTCTCAATGGAAGAAGGCTGGACTCTTGTCAGTTCTACAGGAGACACACAATCTCATGATGTTAGAAATTGGAGAAATTCCAGAGTTAAAACATAAAATTCAGTTCGTCCCAAATGCGAAGCCCACAGAAACTGTGTCCAAATCCGCTTGGGGCCGTGCAAAAAGGACATGATCGATTTTAGGCCATTTTTCGACCCCCTTCCCTCTTTGACATCGTTGTCATCATTTTCCAAACCCCCCTCTCCTCCCGAATTTGTAATGCCTGCATTTAAATGAACACGTTTTTGGGACAATATTTTATAGCCTCAGAAACATGAGAAATTTCACTGAACAGCTTTTTGGCTCTATAGTATGCTGTTTGTTTAGGTATCCAACTTTATAATCCAGGTTTGAGACATACTTGAGGATTGATGATAAACTTTTGCCCTCAAAGAATTGCACTATAGTACATGTACAGTATGTATGTTTTGAACAGGCAAGAGATATGCCCCTTCCTACAAAAATTTAGTCGAATCTTCATTTCCAGATGAAGTCTAGTTCTAGTAGCATTCAAAAAATAATGGAAGCACAAACAGATACCCTGAGCGTGCAACACAACTGATGTCACCCAAAACCGTAGAAACTCTAAATTCAAGGATTTGTCGCACCTTTCCTTTTCTCTTCATGTGCTATGTTTAGACCTATTTCCTCAGAGAATTTCAATTTGTAGTCTTAGTTTGTAGTTAAAAATTTCCGCGAAAATAATTTGTAGTCTTAGTTTGTAGTTGTCAAATTCAGGTTCAAAAATTGGTAGTCTTAGTTTGTACTTTGTAGTCAATTTGTAGTCAGGTACCAAACGTCAGAAATTCGATATTACTGCAAATTTTTGCCAATTGAACAATCAGTCATAGAAATGCTTTGCAAAAATAATAACGCGAAGCTTGCTAGTTGTTTTTTCTGTGAAAAAATCGCCTGTTTTAATAGATATTTCTGGAAACAAACAGACGGAACTCAATGTTTAATAGAATTCCAATGCTGAACATTTGGTATTTTTTAAAAATAGAGAGAGATATTTTTTTAAAAACTAAGACAAGAAAAATCACGAACGAATGTGCAAAAGTCAATCATGTTCATGTGGTCACCTTTCTTTGAAAATTTATAGGGGTAAAAAAACGGGAAAATTGGAAACACGATCCTTCAAACACTTTACATAAAAAATAGTTTCATTCATGGTATTTTTGGTAAGCTTATCATAAGCTCAAGGCAGCTCAAAGGCCGATTGGGGACTCAATTTTGTATTAAATTACGTTAAAAAATCCTAAAATTTCCAAGAAAAATGACTACAAATTGACTAGACTACAAATTCGCAAATTATGAATAACTAGTTTGTAGTCAATTTGTAGTCAGCCAAAATAATATGTAGTCTTAGTTAATCTGTAGTCTTGATGACGTCATAATCGCCGAAAATATGTACTTTGTAGTTAGTAGTTTGTAGAATTACGAATTAGGTCTAGCTATGTTGTACGTATGTATTAAATTGTGTGTCATTGCAGACCACCCACTGAGCAGTGTGTGACCACCCACCGCTTGCAGCCGATTCGCCCACTGCCAGGGCTTCAATCGGTCAGCAGTGTCAGCTTCTGGCCATTCAACGCTACAACACGCCCACCGCACTCCTATTGGATGACACTGTCTCTGTCTACTTGGCTAAGAAGAATAGGTCTGAGGTGACTATTTTTACCAGTCTGTTTTGTCGTTGATACTGTAGCAAATGTTTTCATCTTCAATAACCGCAGTAGGTACATATTTTTCTATTAAACAACCGTACTTAGCTCAGTGTACAGCCACTACAAAGGCATATTTGCGACCGATTAGCGGCGTTAAGTGCCTGACTGAGTATTATGATCTGAAAAATAGTACTGTGTTTGGCTAGCCAGGTATAAAGGCTGCGGCTTGATATTTGAAGATATTATTGAGCTGTTTTGTATTACAAAACAGATTTTCAGACAGACTTTTAGATTCAGGCCACGTTGACTTTTGAATTCGTTTAACATTCATATACAGTGTTCTCTGGCCAGTTGCTGCTTTTGAATTAGAACAAGCTGTGGCACTTAGCTTTTAGTTAGACCTGCTTGCCATACTGTATTTGTAGGCAACGGCGTTTTCGCCCGGTTACGCCGTGCTAGAAAGGTCGTACTGTGCAAAAATAACATCATCGGTTAGAGGAGGGGCTTGCCAAATGATGACAGCTCATGAGAACGGGGGAGGAGGGTTCAGTCAATGATGACGACGTTTCTGTCTCATAAAGCAATTTTGAGAAATTTGCCTGCAAAAAACGCATGTAAAAGTATAATAAAGTAGAGTCCTGCCCAGGCCAGTCAGTTTTTCAGTTCAACAGCGATTTTAGTAGGTCCTAATTAGTATTGGGCATTGGGGCTTAAAAATCCCAATACCAAACCTGGAAAACACCACCAATACACCCACTACCCAATACCACTTCGCACTCTACTGAAAACGTTGAAAAATTGTTGTTTTTAAAGTATAATTTACGCGCTTTGAATTTTACCTATTGATGGTTGGCGATATTAATGCATTGTTATCGTTTGACATGGTGATTTGTACTGGATGTTTGCATGGAATTGTAAAGGATGGTTGCGTAAACACTGTTTCTTTGCCAAAAACAGGTTATTCCAAAATTTTAAGCCGATTTTCAAAAAAGTTCCGATTCCGAAAAATTCCGATTCGGAACTGTACTTGAGTTCCGATTCCGATTCCGATTCCGATCGGACCCAAAAATCCGGTTCCGGTCGTTCCCTACTTACTAGGCAGAAGCAGTAAAACAAATATAACAAAGCCTATGTTATATGTACTTACATGTTGTTGCTGTCTAATAACAAAGTCTTGAAACGAATCACCAGTAACAAACTTTATAAAACTGCACAAATTACTTAAGACAACAGACTGGGGTAAGGCATTCCAGATACAAGGGGCTGCTTAAAACAAAGTGCTCCCCGTGGCGACCATACGACTGGTCAGCTCACCATGACAGCAATGAACTAAGTTTAAACGTTCACTTCTTCGCGCGCCTAGTCTAACAACGTTACTAAGATCTAGAGGGCTGTAACGGGACGGGCACCATGATAGTCAGTGGCGTATCCAGGGGGGGTGTAGGATGTGTACACCCCCTTTGCGGTGGAGGTAGGAAGAAAAAGTCTGTCAAAAATATAAGAAACTATTGAATTATGTACTAAAACTGTCTATTTTGTGCTCAGAATGCCTTCTAAATGCGTTTTTGAAGGCCAAATTTTCAAAATTTTCTCGCCCTGGTCGGGCAGAAGCCCAACCAAGCCATTATAAACTACTAAAACTTGTAATTTCTGTTAATTTTAAGCTCGGAATGTTTTTTAAAAGCGTTTGTTGAAGGCTAATTTTGTTAAATTTTCTTGCCCTGGTTGGGCAGCGGCCCAACCAGGCACTTTCAAAATTTTACACCCCCCCCCCTTTCCAAAATCCTGGATACGCCACTGATGATAAAACGACAACAGCCTTCTCTGAGCAGCTAACAACCAAATAGGACTAAGACTGCACTGTAACAAGCTCACTGTAAGACAGATCATAACGATTTTTAAATCTTAGCAATCTTAAAAGAAAAGCTTAGCAAAGAGTCCCTGAGTAATCTCGAGTCTAGCCCTACTCTAATTTCCTTTTGGAAACCAGTACTCGATTGCATAACACAACTGCGGTGAAAAAACATTGCTTAAACAACCTTTCGAAAACAGGCAACGGCGCTTTACCCAGAAATTGTTGCTCCGCTCCTCTTGCCCTTTACTGAAGCAAACGTAAATTTCAACTGATTTAAATGCATCGTTTTTTGAATGAGACATAGATAAATTGTTAAATATTTGGTTAAATTTTATTAAGATACTCTGTGCAGTTCCTCGTATATTTGAAGCGTAATAAATGTCGAAGACTCTGTTCTGTGACATACACGGCGCTGAGATTGCAAGTCTCCAAGAGACCAAGCGATCCACATTTGGTAGACAATTCGAAAAAGGACAAAAATGCTTAACATAAACTCTGTTTCATAACTGAAATAAATTATAAACGTTTTATTCGTTTTTTTTTCCTTTTTCCACATTCAAGGGGGCAATAGTGCCCATCCGCATACTCTAACCCCCAGATATCTTTTTATCATTCCAAAGAGAAAAAATTACGCCTCGTTTGAGGCATATAATCGGAGTTTCCTAGGACAAAAATATTGTGATTTTTCACTTTGAAAAATTTGGCGGTCCAAAAATGCTCTTCTCGACAACTACGGCAAAAACAAATTCAGCGACCATTTTTATGTATGTTTCACTATCTAAATTTTTGGCACAAAAGAACAAAATTGTCTCATAATCTTGAAGGTAAACGGCACCGTATCTCGACTACCAAGCAAGATACACGAAAGCTGACTTCAATTCGTTCTTTTAATGCAAAATGCATCAGGAAAGCATAATCTCATGAGTCACAATCCATTTCGAAATTTATAATGCCATACAAAATGGACTCACTTTCTCTTGCAGAGACATGCACTTTGCAAGTAAGTCCAACATGTTTAACAACTTGCTGGTTGTTGCGAGCCAAGACTAGACTACCAACCAAAGCGTTGTATAGAAGGTCAAACACTGAAAACTACGTACAAGCGATCAGACCAGCCGCCTAAATTACACCGACCACTTGACTCCACAGAAACTACTGTAAAGTTGAAATTAATATGTGTCAGTAATCAAATGTATCTCTTTCCAACAAACCGCAAAATTCATCAATGGTTCGTTTTTGCCTGATGAATTGTTTTTGATGAATAGTTATTCACGTTTTACGATTACAATTCTTCAAAAGATGATGAATTGAAGAAATTATTCATCACAGAAATTGAGGAACAATTAAATAATGATTCTTCAACAAACTTTTATGCCAATTTTCCTTAGTTCAACCGAAAAAGAAACGTGCCACAGACACATAAACTGACTGGGCTCGCCGTGACAGTTAATCAGGAACTGCTCAGAATTGCCGTGTAGTAAAAAACCTATTTGTCAAGTTGAAGTGCTGGACCATTCCAATGCATTTGATGAACAATAAAATAATTGATTCATCAGAAAATCTTGCAAAAGTCTTCAAAATGATGAATAGTAGTGGACCATTTCATGATGAATAGTATGATGACATGATGGCATACTGATATATCAGTATGGTTTGTTGGTAGGAGGTATTGAAGCAAGTTTTTTCGCGATCCTCCTGGTATCGAAATATGTCAAAATAGATGTCAAACCAACGCCAAACGGTGCACGTTCGAACATCAGCGACCCCTAGAACCGGAGGGACAGCCTGCAAAAGTTGTTTGGGTGGACAGCATTCACTCGTTTCTCTAGTCATAGAATTGGCTTACGAATGGCTCGATAGCCCTGACACTTGCCTTTCTTGCGCTGCTTACCACGCTTCCAGATACTGTTGTTTGGGTATGGAATTTTCAGGAATCGGTTCGGTATGGGTAGTTATTCGCAAAAATACCGGTATACCGGTATTTATTCGGTATTTGCTGAAAATGTTTTACGAAGTCGAAGGACTGAATTTCCCATTTACAAGGCTTGTTGTTGTTGTTCAACTTTATTCTGTACCAGACAGAAGAGGACAGGCATACTCTTATAAGAGCCCTTCAACGCGCTGCCCTTGACTAGAACACCTACACTACATACAGGCCAAGGATTTAGTCATTTCCTAGGCTAGAAAATCCATCAAAAGCAATGAGATTTAGAGATTTGTAAAATTTTTTTTCAAATTATTTTTAGTTTTACTGGAGTTAAAATCGTTTCTGTAGATATTTTGGCTAAGAGAAAAGCTTCAATTTTACTGCAGTTTTAAGGTCTGCTAGTGCACAGTATGGAGATCTAAGGAACAGTGATAAAATGGCAGGCTATTTTGTTCATTGTGATAAGTAAGTAATTTGTAAGTAAGTAATTTATTCAAAATAAACGGAACACAAATGCCGATGATGTGAATGTACTGTACATAAAGCACATAGAGACTTGATTATCTTAAGGAGCAGTGTGGGGTTAAGACAAAACTAGACCAACGCTTTCTAATGACAAAACAAGTAGGGACGGGGAGTAGGGTCAGAGGACTAAAAGTCCTTCAAATTTTGCAATTTTCGAAGAATAACGACATAGAAAAGGTTTATACGTGCCACGAAAATGCAAAATTACAAAGAAAACATTGTGCGCATAGGGAACTTTCGAGAAGAATTGCGCTAATCTGGACAAAAAATACCGATTCGCAAATACCTTGGTAAAATACCTGGGCAAAATAATCGGTATACCCGGTATGGGTATTTGTTAAAATACCTGGAATTTAAGCAAATTGCCGCTCTATCTTTTCCATAATTGCTTCTGTCACGTATGGGAGGCCAAGCTATTTTCTGCTCAGGAGATAAAACACGTAACGCTAAACAAAATTAACATATTTCGGGTGCAAACTTTTGGGAGTAGGAGTGGGTGTTTTGCGATTTGAAGACAGTTTACAAACTTTTTTACTCGAAATATATAAACAAAACTGGTCTGATGTACTGTAGTTTTGCTCGCTAATCAAGAATATAAATCCGGTTTGGCCAGACTCGCTCCGCCTGTTCGGGAGTTATTGATGTTAAAGTTGTATATCTCCTAATGTTTCTGGTTCTGCTGGAGGGCACCATACCTGTGCAACAAGCATTTACGTGTGACATGTACAACATGTAATGCTACATGTACTATTGTTCGGTATTGGATTTCCTTCCAGTTTGTGTATGTGTATACACATTTACCTTCAAGTGTGTATGGTAATTTGTGTATACACATTCAACAAAACAATGTGTATTTTTGTGTATATTTGTGTATGTGTATTGTACTGAAAATTCAAATTTTTTAGTAGATTTTCAGTCAGAAATGCTAGGAAAATCAAATCTCTGAATGTCTGTTGCTTGAAACCTTGGACAGCTTTGAAGTCGAGTTACTCAGGCCAGTTGAAGGCTTTATGAAGATATCTACTGTTTATTACTGCAGCAAAAGCATAAAAATTTTACGTTTCTGTTTATTATTTTATCGACTTTTGCTGATCAAATACACATACACAAAAATACACATTGTGTGTGAGTACTGTTTGTGTATGGTATTGTATCCGAATTTTCAAAATGTACGTGTATTTATTGAAAAACAACGTGTATTTTTTGTATGGTAACTGTGTATGTGTCCACACAAACAACAGTAGCTACATGCAGAACTGATGGCAAGTGAAATGTTTCCTTTTCTAGACTCTCTACAATACTTGCAATTCTCATCATGACTACCATATGGTGGCTGTTGCTCTGTGCTGTGGCTAGTCAAGTGTTTGCCGCTGAACACATAGTTTATGTGAAAATATCCAACCAAGGGGAGCACCAACTGAGAGTGTCTCCTCAGTTGAATCAAAGCCATTGCTGGAATAAATTAGATCGCTCCGATTACAACATTAGAAAAGGTATGTTATTTTCATCACCATGCCACTATTGAGAAATAGTGAAAGTCACGTAAGTGTATGAACATACAGCCGATGTACATATAATTTTATGCACATGCGTTTAAAGTGGTATCCGATATTTGCATATGCAGCGTTGTTTTATCGAGCTGTCACTGTCATACAGACTGTCAGAAAGTGTCTATTGCCAACACAGTTGGTCAAGTGGTTAGGCCACCGACTGCTGTGTGCGTGTGTAGCGAGGCGACTACACACGTTCACCCCCTCGGCGCGGCCCGTGTTAGTCGCAAAGAGGAGTCGATGGCACGTAGGCTGGCATGTCACGCGTGTGCCAGCTGACTGAACTTCTAAACGCGCTGACTCACTCCACTGACCTTGTGTTGGCTGAGGCCGGCCGTCTTATCCGTGCCAATGAGGAATTGGGCGCGCCTCTTGACCCATCTACACAGCCGTCCTCCTGGGGCGTATGTCCTGGTGCAGCCAGCCAGTTTGTTATCGTTGCATGCTGATTGCTGCGTCCGGGGCATGGGGCGTGTTGATTGTTCAGCCCCAGTGCCGGGTAGTCTTACCTGGTTAGTTACTAACAATATTAAACTAAAAAAAATGAAAGTGTCTATTTGATGGGCGTGCTGCCTGATAAGTTATTGTTGCTGTTCTCTACACTTGATCTCTTGTTAACATGCGGCACTATACGAACAAAGCGTATTTGTTGAGACAGCTTTCCACTCTGTCATAACACTTGCAACGCCAGTGAGATTTGGTGTACCAGCATGAATCGGTGTTCAATCAGAACAATCAAGAGCGATCCATTTGATGCTGTACACTTGAAGATGGGTCCAATTCGCTTTTCGGAAGTTAATTTCAGACGGGAAGACGTTTTCGTGTCACAGGACTCTACAGAATCAGGTTGCCATCTGATAAGGAGCAGCCTCAACCACACCGGGGCTTGGGATGCTGGGCTATCGCAGAAGTACCTTCATGTAAGCCACTGCTCAGTCCAGAGTCATGTTCCAGGGATGACTCTCAGCCATGGAACTCCGGATCAACAATCAGGAGGCCAGAGCCTGTGCAGCTATGAGCGGCCATCAGTGCAATTTGGCGATCATCATTTGGCCTGGGATCAGATACATTCAACCAATTCTGTAACAGCAGCCTCCACACCACATCAGCAGTGCACGAACGCACTCCAGCAGCTGTTCAGGTGAAATGATCAACAGTTCGGGCCTACAAGCACTTCACTTCACTCAAATTACTCCCGAGAGAGACAGCTAATTGCCGCCACAGTTGGTGTAGTGGTTTAGGCCGCACAGCCACTGTGCGTGACGTCATGCGTTCATCCTCTCGGCGCGGAAAGTTTCTTGCCGCAGAGAGTTCGTCATCAGCGGAAAGCTCAACCCAGGCCACTGAAAGCTGGTAAAATGGGAGTAGCTAAAATGGGAACAGACTGAATTTGTCGTTGCAGTAAAGCTGCTCAACAAAGCATGCTGCGTTGCAGAAGAAGATCTACGATGTCAGAAACTGTCTGAGAAACAAACTATGCCAGGAGCATATATGGCATATGGGACACTGGCAGCCGTCGGGAGCTGTCAGAATCATGGCATCAACATGCCGGCCGCCCTCCTGGTGACCGGCACCCAGCAGCATGGCTAGGAGTGGCTTGCAGTGAAAGAAGAGCAACATACGAGATGACGAATCAGGAGGTCACGAAATGGACCACAAGACTGATCATAGGCCGTAAGGCCCCTCCACACATAGGATCGGAGACAGCTAATCAGCTGTTGTGTCACCTCAGGAAGGCTGCCAAGGATGGAGAACGAAACCATCGACTACTTCATTGCATTGGAGATGGGGTGTGCTATTAGCAATGCTCACCAGCTAGCTCAAGAACAGCTGCTCAGCCAAGAAGAGCTCAACCTGGAGGAATTCTCAAATTTGCTCTCAGCCAGGCCAGCTGAGACCGCCAGTACAGAACTGAGAGCCGCCGACCATTGAGGACCCATCAAACACCTTTCCTGCTTCTGGATCTTCTTTCTCCACCATTCGGAAGTCAGCTAGAGGGAAGCCAACCATTCAGAAGAAGGGACAGCAACAATACATCAACAGTCGCACAGTCGACCATAGAAGCCTAGCAGAAAGTGTGAATACTGCGGCTGCAATCAGAATAAATCGTAGGATGAGTGCCCAGCCCATGATCACGCATGCAGCTCCTGCAACATGAGAGGACATTTGAACATGAGTGCAGTTAGAGGACTAGTCAAGGAAATGTTTCAACCATATTAGTGGTTTCAGTCTCTATTTCTGCAGATTATATGTACCCGTTCACGATATTATGTACCCGTTCATTGTGTATATTGTATGTCTTGGCAGAATAAATTGTAGGTATGTACGTATGTGATGTGATTATGGCTCTGATAGGGCCCACTGGTTATGTTAATGTCATATAAGCTAACAGCCAATAAAAAACTATGAACCACCCAAACAACTTGATCATTACCTTACCTGCGGTGTGGACACACTCGCAGTCTCAAATAGAAGTTCCCTGAAATAGATGCTCATCTCTAAGAAATTTGAAAGAATACAAGCACAGGACAAGGGCAGTTTCTCGAAAAACTTTACAGGACAACTAACTCAAGACAAAGTTTATTCATCTGAACGCAAATCCAACATGGTGATTATGCCTACAATCTGATTATCTGTATACATATGTATGCATTTCACGATAGTTCTTTAGGGTGCTCAGCTCAGTGTTTCAAAACCCCAAAATACTACCAGATGGAGTAGTTAAATAATTGGGCAACACGCATTTATTTAGAAAGTTTCAGGACGTTCGCTGGAAATTACAACCACATACATCAACATGAAATATGAAAGAATAGATTGTCTGGGAAAACCAAAGATATTAGTTCTTCGGCTGGCTATGTATGCTGGGGGTACAATGTCCGTTAACGCTAACATTACAATTTCATGCCTAACAGGGTAAACGTTGTCTATTACTATTTTTGTTGGGAATGTGTGTAGTGTATTATCATGGTGGTTCCTTTAGTGGTGATTGCGATCCTGATCGAGAAGCAATTGATGTTTCGCCGAGCAACCAGAATGGTGGCCAACTCACTGGAATCAAGAAGGAAGTAGATGATAATTATGATATACACATATATATGGCTTGGGACAGCGCAAGCAAGCCAATTTCTACTGTGCACAGCACTCAAAGCACTAAAAGCACTACTGTTGCTCAGTAAATATATTTAATAAATTTAGATATGATTTACTTTGACCAGGGGGCCCAACTTTCACCAATTTACAAACAGTTACAAATCGTTTCAAATTCACGCAAGTTAGAGACCTGTATGTGCGGATGGGCATGAAATTAATTTTCGTATCTAATACGAATACGAAAATTAGAGAAATATTGAAACGAAAATTAAACGAAAACGAACATTAAATATAGCTATAATAGGAAAATTAATTTTCGTTACGAATTTTGATTTACGTTCAACATATAGCTAACGCTAAATCAGCCAACTTATTAGCAATTTAATGGATTCCAAACATACAAAAAAATTTTCGCTGTAGCAATGCAATGTCCAAACGATTTTTGCGGTTGTTGAACAAGTAATATGGAAAGCATTTTAACTTAGTTAACCCAAGGAACTTGTTCATCTAGCTGGAAGTATTGGCACTGTTTAGTACAATCGTACATACACTTCCTTGAGTCAGTATTTTACACACACAACGCTTGACTGTCCGTCCACTTAGGGACAATCTCCTGGCACAAAGCGCATACTACATAGTTACCTGCAATGAATGTATGTGCAATATTTGCATGCAGAAGCATTATGTTACAATGATCAAAACACGCTAACGTTAGCAAGAACTCGAGCTCTACAGAATTTGTGCATACAGAACTGTTATTTAAGGCTTATTTTAACTCTGAAAGGTCTGAAAGTGGAGAGGAGAGGAGAGGAGAGGAGAGGAGAGGAGAGGAGAGGAGAGGAGAGGAGAGGAGAGGAGAGGAGAGGAGAGGAGAGGAGAGGAGAGGAGAGGAGAGAGAGGAGAGGAGAGGAGAGGAGAGGAGAGGAGAGGAGAGGAGAGGAGAGGAGAGGAGAGAGGAGAGGAGAGGAGAGAGGAGAGGAGAGGAGAGGAGAGGAGAGGAGAGGAGAGGAGAGGAGAGGAGAGGAGAGGAGAGGAGAGGAGAGGAGAGGAGAGGAGAGGAGAGGAGAGGAGAGGAGAGGAGAGGAGAGGAGAGGAGAGGAGAGGAGAGGAGAGGAGAGGAGAGGAGAGGAGAGGAGAGGAGAGGAGAGGAGAGGAGAGGAGAGGAGAGGAGAGGAGAGGAGAGGAGAGGAGAGGAGAGGAGAGGAGAGGAGAGGAGAGGAGAGGAGAGGAGAGGAGAGGAGAGGAGAGGAGAGGAGAGGAGAGGAGACTACTGCTGCTAAGGCTGGTATGTGTAATAGTTCAAAATATATGGTCAACCAGTGTTGTGCCGATTGAATTTAGTTAGTTATTTACTAAATAAAAACATTAGTTAGTTAGTTACTAACTTTTACTAACTAAACTCACATTTCGCTTAACAAAACTCAACTCAAACTAAACTCATTTTCAGGAAATTACTAAGTAAAAAATCGAGTTCCTTAGTTATGAATTTAGTAACATTCAGTTTAGTTATAGTGTTAAAGATAGACTCTTTGGCCATAGGTATCTGGTTTGGAGCCTAAATTCCCAAAATTCTGTGGTCTCATTCAGGTTCTATTTGATTATTGGGTCTCCCACTAAGAGGGAAGGAGGTATAACTGGTTAAAAACGCTAATACTTGTGCGAAAAAAAACAGAATACTTCTTGGCACTTACAATGGTTTTTGTATACTTACTGTATACATACGTACTATGTACAGGTCATTCACCAAACGGGGTTTGAGGATTGAGCCCGGTCAGCGGGAAGGAGGGTAATCAAAATCGACACGATTGAGCACTACAAATCGCAAAAAACTGCTAATATGGCCCAGGAACAGCTAAAAGTCGCTGATTTACGTACAAGCAATTTTAGCAATTTCCTACCTACAATTGTAAAAGAAATTGGCCCAAAAATTGCGTTCCAGCAAAATCGGAGGGGAAGTCCTACTCCGGAGCTTCCGATCTGGAGGTTGGCTTTTGCTGGGGTGGGGCATGGGCAACCCTCGAAACCACCGTACCGTGTTGCTATACATACATGCACGACTGCATGAAGTCTGCCTATCTCCACCCTCTTTTCCAATCCCGTGAATAAGAAAACAGATCGCCTAAAATATGATAAACGATAAGGTAAATGAACATTTGTTTTGTCTACATATTTCTATATTTTTCATTGTTCCTGTCCTGATATTCAGCTTTTTGACAAACTAATGGTCATATATTTTATAGAAAATAATGTTAAATACTGTTATTTTGTGAATATTATGAACCTAATGAGGTCTACAGAGCTAAAACAGATCGGTTAAATGCATAATGACCTTATTTCTGCTAGTATATTTTAACTAAACTCATAACTAAGTAACTCGATAATTTTTGACTAACTTACTAAACTCAGAGAGCGAATTTAGATACTTCCAAATTCTCTACAGTTGCCTATTTCCCATGTATTGTGTTTCCGCTCTAGCCCCACAGGGGGCGTACGTGTCGCACTTAGCCGTTTTACAGCTTTCGCTCTCCGCTTTGCCACTCTGGTCTGCTATTCGTCAACAACATAGGCTTTCTTCCATTACTTCTCTATACCATCTGTCTCCCTTTTGTATTATGCCCCATGTAACCCGTAAACGGGCTCGACTTAGCCCCCCAACACCTACCTCCGCAGTGCCTACTGTCACTCCTCTCGATACGGACTCTCAACCTGTCTCGCAAGACCAATTCTCAGCGTTTTCCGAATTAATTCAATCTCAACTGGCCTCGCTGAGCCGGAAGAATTCCTCATCAGCTTCTCGGCCACTGCCGGTTCCACCCAAGTTTTCCAAGCCAGGATTTGCAGAACAGTACGAGTTCCTAGTTCAGCTCAGCGATATGGTGCAGCGCGTCGATAGTGATCTTGCGAGTGGCGCTCCTCGAGATGAAGCAATTGGCATCCTGGAAAATATGCTCAAATCCATTGACACCATACATGTACTAGGGGGGTTGGAGGGGGTTACCCCCTGCTGGAAAGGCCAAACCCCCCCTCACCCCCCGAGACAGGTTAAGGGACCCCTCCCCCGACCAAAAAATACAAGTACTAGTAGTGGCTCCAGTATTAACAAACTGGGTCAGAAATCACTAATTTTTAGCCTAAAATTGATTTGAAAAGCCTTTGGAAACCGAATTTGGCGTTTCCACTGCTGATATTTAAGAAAAATCGGTGTTTTTGGAAGCTCTTTTTGTCATTTTTTGCTTGTTTTTAGCTTTAAAACGCTATTTGGCAGCTTAAAATAGCGATTTTTAGCGTCCTTACTGAGAAAAACGTGCTAAAAACGCATTTATAGGCGTTTTGGAGCTTTTTGAAATCTGGGACCCCCCACCTGGGCGAAACCCCCCCTCGACCCCCCACCTGAGGAAAAAACCCCCCTACCCCCCTCCCCCCAGGTCGGCCCGGAGCTGTTACATGTATGATTGACACTCGTAAGGAAGTTACTTATCGCCGACAGCTCCCCCGGTGGCTTTGCAACCGTTCACGAACTCAAACGTCTGAAGGGCTCGTCGGCCGGCTCTGAGCAGTCGCAACTGCTGGTTCATGCTGAGAACAAAGTGCTCAAACGTTGGTCCTTTCGTCCCACTGCCGGCGGTGGCGCCGTTGGCGGCCGCGCCGGCTCTCAGACTCAAAGTGACGCCTCGCAATGAGGCCCTCGCATGACAGGACCGAATGGTATGAGTTTTCGTGCTGGGATCCTAACCGGGAAGACTTGTTATCGGTAAGAAGTGCGCCAAATTCAAATCACTCAATACTGGCACCTTCTACTGAACCTAAATCGTCTTCAGCCTCCAGGCCACCTCTGCCATTTGCTCCCTTCCAGATCGTACCAGAACCACTTCGATCATCCAGCCCGCCACTCACGATTCGCATCTCATCCATCTTCGCCGAAGTACTATCCCAAGAATCGGCCGATTCGGAGTGGAAGAAGGTGAAGCTGCCGATTTTCCTTCATCTTACCATTGTTTTAAGTCTTCTAGCTTCCATACTGCTTTGATATGCTCTCTCCTTCCAGACACACCACTTCCATCCACTTCAAATCGCCCCGCCGAAGTACTATCCCGATAATCGGCCGATTTGGAGTGGAAGAAGGTGAAGCTGCCGATTTCCCTTCATCTTACCATTGTTTTAAGTCTTCTAGCTTCCATACTGCTTCGATGTGCTCTCTCCTTCCAGACACGCCACTTCCATCCACTTCAAATCGCCCCGCCGAAGTACTGTCCCAAGAACCGGCCGATTCAGAGTGGAAGAAGGTGAAGCTGCCGATTTTCCTTCATCTTACCATTGTTTTAAGTCTTCTAGCTTCCATACTGCTTCGATATGCTCTCTCCTTCCAGACACACCACTTCCATCCGCTTCAAATCGCCCGCCGAAATACTATCCCGAGAATCGGCCGATTCGGAGTGGAAGAAGGTGAAGCTACCGATTTTCCTTCATCTTACCATTGTTTTAAGTCTTCTAGCTTCCATACTGCTTCGATATGCTCTCTCCTTCCAGACACATCACTTCCATCCACTTCAAATCGCCCCGCTGAAGTACTATCCCAAGAATCGGCCGATTCGGAGTGGAAGAAGGTGAAACTGCTGATTTTCCTTCATTGTACCATTGTTTTAAGTCTTGTAGCTTCTATACTCTCATCTCCGGATTTTTCTTTAAGATACTTTCAATTTAACTATAAAAACGCCTATGTTAGGAAACAGTGTTACAAAGTTATAAAATTTGCATCAAATATGCTTACTGCAGCATCCTATCCAATCGGGACCATCATATTCGGACTTAGCTAAACGAGAGCTTTTGATTGAGTACCTACATGCCTATGTTACGACGCAGCGTTAAAAAGTTAGAAAATTTGCATAAAAAATTTGCATATTCAAAATGACAATATGCAAATTTTTGCATATTTTAACGCTGCGTCGTAACATAGGCATGTAGGTACTCAATCAAAAGCTTTCGTTTAGCTAAGTCCGAATATCATGGTCCCGATTGGATAGGATGCTGCAGTAAGCATATTTGATGCAAATTTTATAACTTTTTAACGCTGCCTCCTAACATTGGTGTTATTGTACTTAAACGAAAGCTCTCCTTTAGCCAAGACTGATTATGATACTCCCGATTGGATCGAATGCTGTAATATGCAATTTTTATGTAAATTTTCTAACTTTGTAACACTGCCTCCTAACATTGGTGTTATTGTATTTAAACGAAAGCTCTCCTTTAGCCAAGACTGATTATGATACTCCCGATTGGATCGAATGCTGTAATATGCAAATTTTCTAACTTTTTAATGCTGCCTCCTAACATTGGCGTTATTGTACAATAACGCCAATTGTTAGGAAGGAGCGTTAAAAAGTTACAAAATTTGCATCAAATATGCTTAATACAGCGTCCGACCCAATCGGGACCATCATATTCAGACTTAGCTAAACGAGAGCTTTTGATTGAGTACCTACATGCCTATGTTACGACGCAGCGTTAAAATATGCAAAAATTTGCATATTGTCATTTTGAATATGCAAATTTTTTATGCAAATTTTCTAACTTTTTAACGCTGCGTCGTAGCATAGGCATGTAGGTACTCAATCAAAAGCTCTCGTTTAGCTAAGTCTGAATATGATGGTCCCGATTGGATAGGATGCTGCAGTAAGCATATTTGATGCAAATTTTATAACTTTGTAACACTGTTTCCTAACATAGGCGTTAGTATAGTTAAATTAAAAGTATCTTAAAGAAAAATCCGGAGATGAGAGTATAGAAGCTACAAGACTTAAAACAATGGTACGATGAAGGAAAATCAGCAGTTTCACCTTCTTCCACTCCGAATCGGCCGATTCTTGGGATAGTACTTCAGCGGGGCGATTTGAAGTGGATGGAAGTGATGTGTCTGGAAGGAGAGAGCATATCGAAGCAGTATGGAAGCTAGAAGACTTAAAACAATGGTAAGATGAATGAAAATCGGCAGCTTCACCTTCTTCCACTCCGAATCGGCCGATTCTCGGGATACTACTTCGGCCGGGCGATTTCAAGTGGATGGAAGTGGTGTGTCTGGAAGGAGAGAGCATATCGAAGCAGTATGGAAGCTAGAAGACTTAAAACAATGGTAAGATGAAGGAAAATCGGCAGCTTCACTTTCTTCCACTCCGAATCGGCCGATTCTCGGGATAGTATTTCGGCGGGCGATTTGAAGCGGATGGAAGTGGTGTGTCTGGAAGGAGAGAGCATATCGAAGCAGTATGGAAGCTAGAAGACTTAAAACAATGGTAAGATGAAGGAAAATCGGCAGCTTCACCTTCTTCCACTCCGAATCGGCCGATTCTCGGGACAGTACTTCGGCGGGGCGATTTGAAGTGGATGGAAGTGGTGTGTCTTGAAGGAGAGAGCATATCGAAGCAGTATGGAAGCTAGAATCTTAAAACAATGGTAAGATGAAGGAAAATCGGCAGCTTCACCTTCTTCCACTCTGAATCGGCCGATTCTCGGGATAGTACTTCGGCGAAGATGGATGAGATGCGAATCGTGAGTGGCGGGCTGGATGATCGAAGTGGTTCTGGTACGATCTGGAAGGGAGCAAATGGCAGAGGTGGCCTGGAGGCTGAAGACGATTTAGGTTCAGTAGAAGGTGCCAGTATTGAGTGATTTGAATTTGGCGCACTTCTTACCGATAACAAGTCTTCCCGGTTAGGGTCCCAGCACGAAAACTCATAACATTCGGTCCTGTCATGCGAGGGCCTCATTGCTCACCAACGCTTTGGCAGCCTTGCTCAATAATCCAACGACCGCCCCGAACTCGGGCATGTCAGAAAAACAAGCCACCACGCTCGCCAAGCACAAACATCCAATCGAGTGTTACAATTGCCATCGAGCCGGACACATTTCTCTGAACTGTCCGTTCCCCAAGATCAGCGGTTCGCTCTCCGCCGGCAGCAACCAGTTCCTGGCCGCGCTCGCCGCCGCCCAAGCTCAGGGCGCCGCTTCCTCCGGTCAGACAACCACGTCCGATTTCTCCAACCTCCTGCCGGCCTTGCGTGTTGGTTTGCAGTCACCATTGAGGCAAACGGTGTGTGTTGGTTTGCAGTCACCGTTGAGGCAAACGGTCACAGGGAAAACAGTTCTGAGGGTTGCTCAATGTTGCGTAGCAATTTGAGTGTGTTACGCATCAACAATGGCCATTGTTGCGCGCGTAACATTGAGAATAAGAGGAACAAAAAAGCGTCACAATGACTCTGCATTGCGAGCTGTTACGCACGTAACATTCACCGTTGTTCCGCTACGAAGCAATTATGGCTGTTACGGCGCAACAATAGCTATTGCTTCGCCAGGCTGAACTGACAAGTCTACTGTAACCGTCATAGGTTTGATTTCCGATTGTCAACACTACATACCTTGGGCTTTCTTCAAATTCTAACAAATTTTTACCTTACAAAACGACAAAATGCTTTTGATAAGCAGCACATTCTTCATTTTTGTCACTGGGGTTACTGGAAAGCGCTTTGACTAAGTCGAAGTGGTTGACGGCCCATTTAGGAGCTTCTTCACTGAGTCTTGGAACCAGGGATGTGAGTTGTGTTTTTTTCCAAAGGGTTGGAAAAAACATAAATCGCGGAAAAAAACTCAAGCTAAAAATAGCTAATTTATGTCATTTTTCAGTTAAAAAATAGACTTTTGAGATGTATACTAGGCTACAGTGACTCAAAACTGTTAGAAAAACAATATAAAATACCAAATTTGGCAATCTAAAACAAAAAGGCAAACTGTTGTGCAAAAATTTGCATATGGAGTTTATTGATGGAGCCTGTCAGGGACTGTTTCATGCCTGTTTCGTGATTTATATCCATGTAAGACGGGTATTTCTGTTCTGAAAAGACTCAGGAAGGCGTTGGAAATCGTTAGGAATAATAAAACCTGACTAGGATCCTCAGAACTTGAGCAGGAGTTTTTTCCGCGATTTAGGAAAAAAACCGGAAAAAAACTGGAAAAAACAGGGCGAGGTTTTTTCGGAAAAATATCCATCCCTGCTTGGAACGTCTCGGGGGGCTGAGAATGGACACTTGTTGGTCTTCATTGGATGTTTACTTTTGCAACTGAAACATATTGTTCTCATACATGTAACAGCTCCGGGCCGACCTGGGGGGAGGGGGGTAGGGGGGGTTTCCTCAGATGGGGGGTCGAGGGGGGGGTTTCGTCCAGAGGTGGGGTCCAAAATTTCAAAAAGCTCCAGAACGCCTGGAAATGCGTTTTTAGCACGTTTTTTTCAGTAAGAATGCTAAAAATCGCAATTTTAAGCTGCCAAATAGCTTCTTAGAGCTAAAAACAAGCAAAAAAATGACAAAAAGGGCTTCCAAAAACACCGATTTCTCTTAAATATCAGCAGTGGAAGCGCCAAATTCGGTTTCCAAAGGCTTTTCAAGTGAATTTTAGGCTAAAAATTAGTGATTTCTGACCCAGTTTGTTAATACTGGAGCCACCACTAGTACTTGTATTTTTGGTCGGGGGGGGGCCTTAACCTGTCTCGGGGGGGGGAGGGTGAGGGGGGGGGTTTGGCCTTTCCAGCTGGGGGGAGTAACCCCCCCAAACCCCCCTAGTACATGTATGATTGTTCTCCTTCCTTCCTTCCAACATATCGTAAACATGCAGTGCTGCCGGATCATTTGGAATTTATTGCTTTGGAATTAATTAATTGTTCTAATTTATGGCAGAAAAATTGAAAACTCTCACTTCACCAAGCACTCGATTCACACCTGCAAAGCTTGCTCTGCACACAAAAACGCATTCTTAACTGTAGTAACATTCTAATAGAATTTTAGAGACCTACACTATTTATGAAACTTCCCACAAAGAAGCTTTTTCAGCTTGTGATTTTTCTGGGTAGTAATTATTGATCCTCCTAGTGGCCGACTTTTTTACACTTTCAAACTCTAAAACTGCCAGCAGAAGACTTTAGCCTTATACATAGAGTTTTAGCCTGTATTTCTCCAACTCCAAGCGAGGCGTTTTGCTTGCCATAATCTAATGATGGTGGCAGTGGATACTGATTGCTGGAGTGATGTAGAATGTTCTGGACCTCAGCTCCACTACACTCACATTGATGCTTCTGCACTGCACCGACCTAGTGCGGCTCCGCACCACACACTAATAGCTTTTTTCTGAGATTTCTGTCAATTTCTCTATACTGTACCCAAAAAGTTGTCTGGTTTGAAATACGCATCGTAACAATACTCATTGTTTTGCCTAAGATGAGAAAATTGTTACGGTGCGTAACAATTGCCATTGCTTCCCCATTGTTTCTGTATTGTTTTGTAGGTTGGGTGGAAATTCCTCCGAAAAAAGTTCCTCCAGTGGACATTCCTCCGGTTGAAATTCCTCCGTTTTTGATTCCCCCGAAAATAATTCCTCCGTTTCAGATTCCTCCTGGTGGAAATTCCTCCGTTTTAAATTCCTCCTGGTGGAAATTCCTCCGTTTTAAATTCCCCCTTCTGAAATTCCTCCGTTAAATATTTCTCCGTTTTAAATTCCTCCTGGTGGAAATTCCTCCGTTTTAAATTCCCCTTTCTGTAATTCCTCCTTTAAAAATTCCTCCGCTTTGAATTCCTCTGAAATTTTCCATCCTTTCAACTTAAGTTCCTCTCCAAGATTCCAACGTTAATGCCTTGTTTATATAGTGTGCCATTACCAGTTTACATACGGTATGCGTATACTGTCTTTATGTTTTGTACTACAGATACAGACACAATAGAGGGACACAGAAATTACAACGGTAGCGGCAGCCTTTCCCCCTAGTCGTCTAACGGAAGCGAGTTTAAAATTGCTGCCGAACAATTTAAGAGCGTGCTATTAGGCCGGCCGGTGTTCATGGGATGGTTCAATACCTACTGTAGGTTCCGTAGGGCTAACTGAATTTATTCGTAGAAATACAATAATTCACTGAGTAGCCTACAGTATCTCAGAGAGTGGCATTTTTATAGCGTAACTGTCAAAACAAGAACTAGGCTTGATGTAAGGACCGAAACACGAACCTTGCACCGAACTCCTTGACCAAGTTTTGCGCTTGACTCTTGGCTTTCATTCCATGCAAATCGGACAGGCAGCTGGGCACGTGCTCCGAGCGGGGTAACACGTAGCTGAGCGTTCCGCCATCGGTCTAAACGCGCCCTCTGCACTGGATGCACGGGTCCAGATGACTCGATTGGCAGCGGGATTCAGTTTCTTTGTAGTGTATCGGTAACCCCGGCAGGTCAGGAGAGGCTTTCCTCCTTCTGAGCCTGCCGCATCATAGTCGAATTCAAAAACCCGCTCTGCCATCGCAATATTATGCCAGCAGGCGTGTACCCGATCCAAAAGAAAGCTCATTAACAAAGAATCTGCAAGTTGGCCGGTGCCTGTTGTCCGCCCCAGGCAATAATTGAAACAATTATCTTGACTGACAGGCAATAAACACGCTATTACGGAGAGTAACAGTCAGCTAACACGTCAATCAAAGACCAAAGACGGTACAGATCCAGTGCAATGCTAAGCAAAATGATACAGAAAAGGCCTCAGAATAAGAATAATGTTCGGAGGAATTTCCACCAGGAAGGAATTTAAAACGGAGGAATTTCTGTCAGGAGGAATTCAAAACGGGGGAATTTAAAACGGAGGAATTTTAAGCGGAGGAATTTAAAACGGAGGAATTTCAGAAGGGGGAATTTTAAACGGAGGAATTTCCACCAGGAGGAATTCAAAACGGAGGAATTTCCACCAGGAGGAATTTCCACATGGGGGAATATCAACCAGAGGAGTTCTGGCCGGAGGAATTTCCACCGGAGGAGTGTCTATCGGAGGAATTTCCACTACGCCGTTTTGTATTTGTTCTGCTTTTCTCATTGTGACGCAACAATTTTCGTTGTGATGCATTGTTTCGCACTGCGTAACACACTAGAATTGCTATGCAACATTGAGCAACTCTCAGAACTGTTTTCCCTGTGGGTGTGTGTTGTTTTGCGGTCACCGTTGAGGCAAACGGTGTGTGTTGTTTTGCAGTCACCATTGAGGCAAACGGTGTGTGTTGTTTTGCAGTCACCATTGAGGCAAACGGTGTGTGTTGTTTTGCAGTCACCATTGAAGCAAACGGTGTGTGTTGTTTTGCAGTCACCATTGAAGCAAATGGTGTGTGTTGTTTTGCAGTCACCATTGAGCAAACGGTGTGTGTTCGTTTGCAGTCACCGTTGAGGCAAACGGTGTGTGTTGTTTTGCAGTCACCGTTGAGGCAAACGGTGTGTGTTGTTTTGCAGTCACCGTTGAGGCAAACGGTGTGTGTTGTTTTACAGTCACCGTTGAGGCAAACGGTGTGTGTTGTTTTGCAGTCACCGTTGAGGCAAACGGTGTGTGTTGTTTTGCAGTCACCATTGAAGCAAACGGTGTGTGTTGTTTTGCAGTCACCATTGAAGCAAATGGTGTGTGTTGTTTTGCAGTCACCATTGAGCAAACGGTGTGTGTTGGTTTGCAGTCACCGTTGAGGCAAACGGTGTGTGTTGTTTTGCAGTCACCGTTGAGGCAAACGGTGTGTGTTGTTTTGCAATTTGCAGTCACCGTTGAGGCAAACGGTGTGTGTTGTTTTACAGTCACCGTTGAGGCAAACGGTGTGTGTTGTTTTGCAGTCACCATTGAGGCAAACGGTGTGTGTTGTTTTGCAGTCACCGTTGAGGCAAACGGTGTGTGTTGTTTTGCAGTCACCGTTGAGGCAAACGGTGTGTGTTGTTTTGCAGTCACCATTCAGGCAAACGGTGTGTGTTGTTTTGCAGTCACCGTTGAGGCAAACGGTGTGTGTTGTTTTGCAGTCACCGTTGAGGCAAACGGTGTGTGTTGTTTTGCAGTCACCATTCAGGCAAACGGTGTGTGTTGTTTTGCAGTCACCGTTGAGGCAAATGGTGTGTGTTGTTTTGCAGTCACCGTTGAGGCAAACGGTGTGTGTTGTTTTGCAGTCACCATTCAGGCAAACGGTGTGTGTTGTTTTGCAGTCACCGTTGAGGCAAACGGTGTGTGTTGTTTTGCAGTCACCGTTGAGGCAAACGGTGTGTGTTGTTTTGCAGTCACCATTCAGGCAAACGGTGTGTGTTGTTTTGCAGTCACCGTTGAGGCAAACGGTGTGTGTTGTTTTGCAGTCACCGTTGAGGCAAACGGTGTGTGTTGTTTTGCAGTCACCATTCAGGCAAACGGTGTGTGTTGTTTTGCAGTCACCGTTGAGGCAAACGGTGTGTGTTGTTTTGCAGTCACCGTTGAGGCAAACGGTGTGTGTTGTTTTGCAGTCGCCGTTGAGGCAAATGGTGTGTGTTGTTTTGCAGTCACTGTTGAGGCAAACACTGTGTGCTGTTTTGCAGTCACTGTTGAGGCAAATGGTGTGTGTTGTTTTACGGTCACTGTTGAGGCAAACGGTGTGTGTTGTTTTGCAGTCACTCTTGAGGCAAACAGTGTGTATTGTTTTGCAGTCACCGTTGAGGCAAACGGTGTGTGTTGTTTTGCGGTCACTGTTGAGGCAAACGGTGTGTGTTGTTTTGCAGTCACCATTGAGGCAAACAGTGTGTGTTGTTTTGCGTCGCCATTGAGGCAAACGGTGTGTGTTGTTTTGCAGTCACCGTTGAGGCAAATGGTGTGTGTTGGTTTGCGTCGCCATTGAGGCAAACGGTGTGTGTTGTTTTGCAGTCACCGTTGAGGCAAACGGTGTGTGTTGTTTTGCAGTCACCATTGAGGCAAACGGTGTGTGTTGTTTTGCAGTCGCCATTGAGGCAAACGGTGTGTGTTGTTTTGCAGTCACCATTGAGGCAAACAGTGTGTGTTGTTTTGCAGTCGCCATTGAGGCAAACGGTGTGTGTTGTTTTGCAGTCACCATTGAGGCAAACGGTGTGTGTTGTTTTGCAGTCACCGTTGAGGCAAACGGTGTGTGTTGTTTTGCAGTCGCCATTGAGGCAAACGGTGTGTGTTGTTTTGCAGTCACCATTGAGGCAAACGGTGTGTGTTGTTTTGCAGTCACCGTTGAGGCAAACGGTGTGTGTTATTTTGCGTCGCCGTTGAGGCAAACGGTGTGCGTTGTTTTGCAGTCACCGTTGAGGCAAACGGTGTGTGTTGTTTTGCAGTCACCGTTGAGGCAAACGGTGTGTGTTGTTTTGCAGTCGCCATTGAGGCAAACGGTGTGTGTTGTTTTGCAGTCACCGTTGAGGTAAACGGTGTGTGTTATTTTGCGTCGCCGTTGAGGCAAACGGTGTGTGTTGTTTTGCAGTCACCGTTGAGGCAAACGGTGTGTGTTATTTTGCGTCGCCGTTGAGGCAAACGGTGTGTGTTGTTTTGCAGTCACCGTTGAGGCAAACGGTGTGTGTTATTTTGCGTCGCCATTGAGGCAAACGGTGTGTGTTGTTTTGCAGTCGCCATTGAGGCAAATGGTGTGTGTTGTTTTGCAGTCACCGTTGAGGTAAACGGTGTGTGTTGTTTTGCAGTCACCGTTGAGGCAAACGGTGTGTGTTGTTTTGCAGTCGCCATTGAGGCAAATGGTGTGTGTTGTTTTGCAGTCACCGTTGAGGCAAACGGTGTGTGTTGTTTTGCAGTCACCGTTGAGGCAAATGGTGTGTGTTGTTTTGCAGTCACCGTTGAGGCAAATGGTGTGTGTTGTTTTGCAGTCACCGTTGAGGCAAATGGTGTGTGTTGTTTTGCAGTCACCGTTGAGGCAAATGGTGTGTGTTGTTTTGCAGTCACCGTTGAGGCAAACGGTGTGTGTTGTTTTGCAGTCACCGTTGAGGCAAACGGTGTGTGTTGGTTTGCGGCCACCATTGAGGTAAACGGTGTGTGTTATTTTGCGTCGCCGTTGAGGCAAACGGTGTGTGTTGTTTTGCGTTCAATATTGAGGTAAATGGTGTGAGTTGTTTTTGGTCACTATTGACCAACCGTTTATTTGTTTGGCGGTCTCTGTTGATTTTAATGTTTTATGTTGTTTTGTGTTCACTGCTTAGTTAAGCCTCCAACTGTAGTTTTATGGCTTCTGATTGCTGTTTATTAACGCTTTCAGTTCTTGTTCGTTTGATTCTGGTTGCCCGTGCTTCTTATGTTTGCCTTCGAAACATGTATTATCGCCTTTTAAGAGTCAGTCTCTGAACCGATCGAGTCTTGGCCCTTTGCCCTATTCAGACCCAAAATTGAAAGTTGGGCGTAGAGGGCTGAAAGTTGGAACACTAAAACATATTGACAAGTTATCAATGACCTGCAAAGAATTTCCAGATTCGACGCTCCACGCTCGAGATATGGCCTTCTAAAAATCGGCCCGCTTAACTATGGGACCAAAATTTCGATATCGAATTTCTGACTTGCTGATCAGAATTCAGACCCAACAAACGGGGTTTTTGCGTAACTTTTTGAGTAGTTTAAGAATCTTTTACTAAATTTCATTTTTGGAAAAAAATTTTTTTTCGCCCCCCTATCGGGGGGCATAACTCCTCTGGAACCCCCCCTAGACCGTTCTTTTTATTTCAGATTATTGTAGCGCTATATCTTAGCTACACGCCGGTGTAAAACATTACCGGCTACCGGACGGCAAACACTGAAATATTTGCGTTCAAAAATTAAAAATGCCACATTTTGCATGTTTCACTGGGGTACATAAATTTCCAACTCAAAGTTCTAGCTTACTAATTGGACTTGAATTCTAAAAATTGATGTCTAAGCTGTACTTTTTGAGTAGTTTAAGAATCTTTCATTGAATTTCATTTTTGGAAAAAAATTTTTTTTTCGCCCCCCCTATCGGGGGGCATAACTCGTCTGGAACCCCCCTAGACCGTTCTTTTAATTTCAGATTATTGTAGCGCTATATCTTAGCTACACGCCGGTGTAAAACATTACGGGCTGCCGGACGGCAAACACTGAAATATTTGCGTTCAAAAATTAAAAATGCCACATTTTGCATGTTTCACTGGGGTACATAAATTTCCAACTCCATGTTCCAGCTTACTAATTGGAGTTGAATGCTAAAAATTGATGTCTAAGCTGTACTTTTTGAGTAGTTTAAGAATCTTTCATTGAATTTCATTTTTGGAAAAATATTTTTTTTCGCCCCCCTATCGGGGGGCATAACTCGTCTGGAACCCCCCTAGACCGTTCTTTTTATTTCATATTATTGTAGCGCTATATCTTAGCTACACGCCGGTGTAAAACATTACCGGCTACCGGACGGCAAACACTGAAATATTTGCGTTCAAAAATTAAAAATGCCACATTTTGCATGTTTCACTGTGCCCAAAAATTTGCAAAATGTGGCATTTTTAATTTTTGAACGCAAATATTTCAGTGTTTGCCGTCCGGCAGCCCGTAATGTTTTACACCGGCGTGTAGCTAAGATATAGCGCTACAATAATCTGAAATAAAAAGAACGGTCTAGGGGGGGTTCCAGACGAGTTATGCCCCCCGATATGGGAGCGAAAAAAAATTTTTTTTCCAAAAATGAAATTTAGTAAAAGATTCTTAAACTACTCAAAAAGTTACGCAAAAACCCCGTTTGTTAGGTCTGAATTCCGATCAGCAAGTCAGAAATTCGATTTCGAAATTTTGGTCCCATAGTTAAGCGGGACGATTTTTAGAAGGCCATATCTCGAGCGTGGAGTGTCGAATCTGGAAATTCTTTGCGGTTGTTACATAACCTATCAAGACGTATTAGTCCTCCAACTTTGAGCCCTCCACGCCAAAGTTTCATTTTTGGGTCTGAATACTGAAACTCGATCGGTTCAGAGACTGGCTCTTAATAAACATCATAAGCCTTTATGCTGTTTACATACCTGTGATCGACTGCATATCGATCATTGAATTCCATAATTTAATTGAAAATATAATTGTAGTTGAAAATAATGGAAAACTATTTCAATTAAATTAATTTTATTTTACTGAAATTAAAAACCGAGCCCAAATTTAATTGTAATTGAATTGAAATTCAAATTCCATAATTTTACATGACTATTCTGGCTGAGCAAGCAATTTAATAGTTATTTAAATTCAAAATAAATATATTCGGAAACACTAGGAACACTTAATTGGATCTTTCCCAAGATTTACAGATTAACCAATCAATATAGGAACTTAAAAGCCTGATGAGGTCAGATTTCTAGCGCTGCTTGTTAAAATGTGATGGAATGTTACTTTCAGTGAAGGTGAAAAATTAGCATTTCCAAAAATGAAGCTGAGCCCTCTCTGAACATGAGGCACGACTATATATATGGATGGGCAAGCTACGACCGGCTGCACCGTTTAGAAAATACAAAAATACTGCCAAAATATGGTCCAAAAACCGTTTTCGCAACTTCAATCCCAAATTCTTATTTTATGATCGGTTATTGATGGTAGGAAGTGATGTACTTATATGAAACAGAGTAGAGCAATCGAAAAAGATGCATTTTGAACCATAATTCAGCCATTAAAGGACGTTTTTTCTCAAAAACTGAATTCGTCGTTTTTCAACGTCCATTTTCTGTTGAAAGGAGAGTTTATTCAAATAGGGTTTCAATCAGATTGAAATCGGATCTAATCACTTATGTCGATTTTCGAATATCGGTGTTGTTAAATCGTCTGACCCAGGGGTCTGATCTGAGCCCTAAAGATAAATATGCAATCGAATATGTTCAGACTATTGCACTTATCCCGTGAGTAGTTTAGGTAGATGTGTTATTTGTCGGTAAGTACATAAAGGATCAGAGAGCTGTTTGAAGCCTTCTTACGCTACTTTGAATTGCAGAACGGGTTATTTTTATCCAGCTGACACTGTTTGTGCCTTTATTTGTCATTCAATGCCGTTGTACATCGTGCAATCAGCTGCCTGTGCTATGTGCCACTGACAAAACAACTCAACTACTAAACACACCTAAACTAAGTAAAAGCTTTAAATAATTTGAAGCTATGCATGCATGATCGCAAGTTCATAACATTAGAATGAATCAATGAAATTTTTCTCCCCAGGCACACTCTATCCATTTTGTTACCTCTACTCTGATACTGTTTCACAGTATCATAAACAGGTGAAAAATATCATGCCATGCCGAAGTAATATCGTTGTGACCTTTCGTAACAATATTGGTGTTATTGATATGCGCAACCCCCCAACAACACTGTATTAGATAGTAAACGCGTATCTATATTACTGACACAATTTTAAGCAATTATATCTGATAGTAAATGTTTCAGCAGGTCATGTTTTCCAAACGCATTTTTGTTTTTCAAGCAATTGTTTCTGACAGTAAACTCTTCATCTTCAACTATTTCTTTAAAAAATCAGTTTTCTGTCTTGCTATTCTTTCAAAATGCTGGTTTTATTTGTAAGTCTTTATCACAGTAAACTGTTATCAGTTTTCCGGTCACACAATACTGTTACTAAATTAATTATAGAATTGTTAACGTTAACAGTATCAGACAGCTCGATTCGATTCGATTCGATGTGATGGGGGGTCGACCAGACGACCCTACGATCAGACCCGAGGGTCCATTTCGATGCCCCATATAAAGTAAAATCGAACAAGTCGAACTTACCACCTGCCCGAGGCTTTAATCAGCCTCAGTAGGTCCCTAACAGATAATTCACTCAGCTCCTGGGTGGTCAAATACCTTCGCCCTAAGATCCTATGCCTATGCCCAGCCAATGCGTCACATGTCTGGCGATTTGTGGGCCCGTTGCCCAAGTGGTAACAAAAGAGTAAATCTAAATCTAAATCACATTGTGTGACCAAGTGTTTAGGCGTTTCCTCCTATCAGACAGCTCACACAATATGAAAGTGAATGAACCACTGCTCACAAATCTCTTAAACTCATCCAAACCAAGGTCATAGACACTGGCAGGAGAATGGTTCCAAATATGGCTAGCAGTAGGGAAAAACGTACAAGCAGTGGTTTTTCTGCAATCAGTCATACTGACCGCCCTACTGTGAGTGAGTCTATTACTGCGCCTGCGAATCACATGTACTCATGAAATCTAGTGATCTCTTAAAACTGAAAAAGACTGCTTGGCAGACTCTAGGACAAGTTTACGTCAATGTTTGGGAGACCATAGTGTGAAAGTGATACTGTATTTGGCCGGCCAGAATAAAGGCGTCGGGGTATCGGCTTGATGTTTAAAGTTAATATTGAGCTCTTTTGTAATACAAAACTTGTTTTCAGGCAGACTTTTAGATTTAGGCCACGTTGATCATGAATTCATTCAACACAGTGCGTGCTGTCTGGTCAGTTAGTGCTTTAGAGTTGGTGGAAGTTGACAGACTTAGATAGATAGCTGTATTCTTTACACTGCACTCATGCACTGTAGTTTGGGGATTACACCCTGCTGGAAAGGTGAACCCCCACCCATGCCTTGTGACCTCCATCGCCGAGACAGTTTAGGAAGCCACAACCCAAAAATTACAATTACTGAGATACAAATAAGGTGTCAAAAATATGGCCACCTCAGCTTATCCCTTTGTAATATACCAACGCCATATGGCGTAGTTGGCCAACCTATCGAAAAGCAAAAAATGAAGGTAAACGTATCGGAAAGCTCTTTAGACCTATCGGAAAGCTGTTTCAGACCCATTTTGAACCAGTTTCAAACTCAAAAATTGTTGTTTTAGATGTTCAGATGACGCTTGTGGTTGAAATTAATCAAAAAATAGCCTTCAATATACCAGTTTACTGCACTGGCCAATAAGACCTTGTGCGAATCAAGGCTCTTACCATGCAAGCTCAATAAGTTCTATAAGCGTGGGGACCTTACCTGTCACTCATCTCCACCGCAAGATTCTGAATGAGTTCAGCTGATAGTGTTAGGACTAGTGTTCCGACGATATCAAAACTTGTCGATATTCGATATCGATATCGATATCGATATTTAGAATTATGCATGAAAATGTGAAAATTTGAAAGAGCAAACTGCTCTCGCTGCTTATCAGTCAAGCACTGATGCAATCAGCGATCTGATATCAATTTAGTAGTGAATCGCAGAAAAGGTAGTAGCCCTTCTGAACCCCTTCAATGAAAAGGTTGACCCTTCAGGCCGATGCCCCACCGTCATTAGGCATAATGAGCTCAAACAGAATAGCGTATTTTAACTAATATTAATGAGAAATAATGCCAAAAAACCTTGATTTCAGTAAAAAGTTGGACTTTTTTTGCTTGCCATCTTTTCAACCACCCATCAGCCGGCGATACCCCTCAGGATTTGAAAATGTACCACGGCTCAGTCGAAATACCAGTAGTTCATGTCTACTTCTGCCCTCCTGCTTCAAGTGTGCGAGTGAGCAGATCTTCAGTGTTGCTGCAGACATTTAAGAACCATACAGTACATGGGCCGGAAAAATGGGTTGGGGGTAGTCAAAATACTAAAATGTGTGGGTGGGCCTGCCGGTTTGGGGGTCGCGGCGATTTTGGTGGGTGGGTCAGGAACACAAGTTGGCTTCAGGTGGGTGGGTGGGGTCGTTTGGGGGGATCGAGCCCAAGTTGGAAGGTGCGCAAACCCCCCGGACACCCCGCTGCCCATGTATGCCAAGAACCAAAGCGTTGCTGTCAGAAAGCTGAGAATAGCGAGAAATTGATGTTTCTGAGAGAATTTTCTGAGAGAGAAATTGATATCATACCACTGTTACGTTTTGACTATAGAATCGATTTCTGAGTTGTTCAGGAAAAACTGTTTTTTACTGTTCCAGAGATATAAACTTGGTGTCAGTTTTGTTTTGTTTCCTGATTTTTCACACAAAAAATATCGAAAATATCGATGCGAAATATCGCGATATCGATATCGATATTGGAAAAAGGGTCGATATATCGACTTTTCGATATCGATATCGATATATCGTCGGAACCCTAGTTAGGACAACATACTAACCAACTAACGTTTCTAAATGGCTACAACTACATAAACACTGAACTGAAAACTGAATAGTGTGTATAAATAACTTTATACAACGCACATGTACACCAGAGTAAGCCAGCAATAACCCAAATAGGGCCACATGCGACGTAATCACTTGGGCTGAGAAGGGCTCGAACCCCTATGTATCACGCGTCGTGAGCATAGTAGGCAAGAGGCTATCCAATGCGCCACGGACGCGGACTGTAAAAGACTGGCGACTGTAGACAAGTCAATGTCAATGTTTAGGAGTAGGAGAGCAGTGTGGTCTGAGGAATGGCACTGTATTTGGCAGGCCAGGACAAAGACATCGGCTTGATGTTTGAAGTTAATAGTGAACTCTTTTGTATTACAAAACTCTTTTCAGACAGACTTTTAGATTCAGGCCACATTGATAATGAATTCATTTATCATTCGAGCACACAGACAGAGCACTGTCTGGTTAGTTGGTGCCTTAGAGTTGATGGAGGTTAAGCGACATACATATATAGTTGCCTGCTTGTCATACATACATGTACTGGATTTCGGGGTTTCACCCTGCATATAAAGGCGAACCCCACCCATGTCTCCTTTCCTGAGTCAATTTAGTGAGCCATAACTCAAGAATTCCTAGGGGCTGGGGTCTTTTGTGCAACACCACTGGTATGAACCAAAGCAATCAGCTTAGATAAGGCAATCATTTCATATTGCCGATCACATAAGTTATTGATGCAGCAAGAATGGAGTAAGTTTAGGGCCAACAACAGTAAAGAAATGAACGTTTCCAAAGCAGTAGTCATAATCGAAACCAAAGCCGGGAATTTTGTCCTGAGTTTAGACTTTAGTTTTTTTTTAAATAAAGGCAAGGCTCGCAAGTGGGAAGACGATAAAACAGTTCGGCAACTAAGCTCTCCCAAACTCAGTTAAAATATGAATTCACACCTGCGCGTGGGTCATAAGCTTCTTTAGATCATGTTAGGATGAATGAATTAATGAATGAATGGATTTTTACCTCCCAGACACACTCTATGAGCAAGCATCTGCATACTGTATGTAGTCGTACTGTACATATGCATGCATATGTTGTTTCCATAAGCGAAGCGGTGAGCTTTTGGGGAGATGGTGCTAAAATCGTGATTTTGTGAGTTCTGAGTTCAGAATATTTGTTTTGACTAGCCCCTAACATACGTATATGACTGATACATCAGTGGACTATTGAAGGGAATACAGTCTGTTTATCAAATCAAGGCTGTTATCACACAAGCTCAATGGGCTCTTTAACAGTGGGGACAGCACCCATCACTTTTGCTCACCATAAGATTCTCAATGAGATCAGCTGATAGTGTTTCGACAATAAACTAACCAAATAACGTTTCTAAAGGTCTACAACTAAACACTGAACTGAAAGCTGAATAGCATGTACTCATAAAACCTGATCTCTTAAACAATTAAAAGGACTAGTGAGTGACTCTAAAGAAGTTTGTTTCAATGTTAGAAGACCAGGGTTGTTTGAAGACTGGTACTGTACTTGGCAGGCCAGGATAAATACATCGGCTTGATGTTTGAAGTTAATAGTGAACTCTTTTGTATTACAAATCTCTTTTTCAGACAGACTTTTAGATTTAGGCCACATTGATCATGACTTCATTTATTATTCGAGCATACAGACACAGTGCTGTCTGGTTAGTTGGTGCGTTAGAGTTGGTGGAAGTTAGTGTTGTAATGACTACTAGTCAAAGTCAAAGTCATAGTTAATACTTTTGTGATATCGCAGTCAAACAGACAGGTAGTCAAAGTCAAAGTTTGACTACCTTCGTTACCATAAATACGTAGTCAAACAAAGACCAGGTAGTACTGTGGGAAACATATATATTTTATGTATATGTTTTAAAACATAAATATGTTTGTTTTTGGGAAAACAAATATGTTTATGTTTCTTAATATGTTTGCATGTCAAATATGTTTTGTATTTATATGTTTTGAGGTCAATACGTTTCTGAAAACATATACATATTTTTGCTATAGGAATTCATGATTAGTTTTACTATGGAAAATGACCCCTATCATAGAGAACCATGGATGGCCATTGCTGGGTACCCAGAGGGAGTTGGGCGGAACTGTTTTAGGGTTTTACTTTGGGGCCATAGGGATGTCCAACGCACACCATATCGGCCGATTCCGCCAACCTCCCACTATACATGTCTGCCTGATGGCCGCCCGATCTCGGTTGACAATGACAATTAAAGACGTCAATAAAAACAAATTGCCTAAATTTGCTAAAAGGAGCTGAGACGGCGAAATTAGGAAGGGAGTTCCAAATCCTTGAGGAGGCAAAGAACATTGTACTGCCCGTGGCGACCATACAGGTGGTCAGCTCAATGTGACAGGAGTTGGCCATGAGACGCTCACTTCTATGTCTCCGCGAGGTTTGGAAAGAAAACAGACAAAAGCGAGCACCATGATAGACAGAGTGAAAAAGCAGCAACTTTTTTTGTGCTGCCAGCAGCCAGATTGGACTGAGGGCACACTCATTCACAGTATCAGTACAAGACAGATCGTAGCGATTTAGATGCAATTTGCCAAGCAGTCCCTGTGCTTTCTCCAGCCGGGCTCGACTATAGCTAGCGTTTGTGTAATAAGTCAGTTGAGGGAGAAAGCACTGTTTGTACAGACACTCGAAGTAGAGTTTGTGGTAACCGTTCTAGCAGTTATGCCTACATAAAGCTCATGAGTGTTTCTACAACTGCGGCGCTCTGGCCCTGTCAAAAAACTCAGATCACTGTGACGAAATCTGTGGTAATACAGATAAAACAATGAGACAGATCTACGGGCAGTGACAAGCATACATGTAACAGGGGGTCAATCTATGCTGTGAATATAGGTAGTTTCCCAGACAGTCGTTGGTTGATTTATGGATGGTGATCTGGTGGATGGCCCCTAACTTAAATGACTGAATCATTCAGTGAACTATTGAAGGGAGTACAGTCTTATGCAAATCAAGGCTGTTATCACACTACTCAATCGGTTCGCTAACAGTGGTGACAGCACCCATCACCACAAGATTTTGTCCACCACAAGATTCTGAATGAGCTGGGCTGATTGTGTTTCGACAGTGAACTAACCAAATATCGTTTTAAATGGCTACAACTAAACACTGAACTGAAAGCCGAATAGCATGTACTTATGAAACTTCATCTCTTAAACATTAAAAAAAGACTGGTACTAAACAAGTTTGTACAAAGTACGCATTTGAATTTCATTACGCATTATTATTACGCATTCTTCCACAAGTTTGTTGCGTCATGCATATTCGGTCTGGAAAAATAGCTGCCTTTTTGAATGTCTTGCAAAGAATTTAGTTCAAGTTGTTACCAAATGGTCATTCTTCATGTTTTTCACTGTGAGGTTAGGTAACCAGAAATTTTCTGAGATAATTTGAAGCTTTAACTTAGTTGTGCTTGCTAATATTAAAAAAAACACGCTAACTTAGCAAGTCTTAATACACAATTTCTGAGAGGATTCAGGGTTGCTCCCCAAACTGGTTTGGGTCACATCACCGATTTTGCTCATTTTTACATATATTTAAGTATGTGTCAAAATACTGTGAATCCCAAAGTATGAGCCAGACTGGACCACAGAGAGCGCCAGGGTGTCCTTCCAAAGTAGGGCCGAAAGTTGAGCCGAAACTCTAAAAATCAGGGGCCCGCTTCAGACCATCGTTATACACTCAAAATTTGTGCTAGGTTGACATTCAATACACGAATAGATCCGCAATGACATGTAGATTTCATAAATTGTATTTAAAATACGCTTCAATCGTTCCGTACCGCTGTTTTTGACCCAAAATTCGGTTGAACGCCAATTTTTTTGCTTACTGACCCTAACTTTTGCGCCTTGGAGTCAGACATTGGCTGGCATTTCGGCTGAGGGTGGTAGAATTTTCAATTTCTGAGGGGGCTGAGGGGGATAGGAGCGCCTGAGGGGGGTGATAAGACAAAAAGTCCGATTTTCGGCTAAAATCAAGGTTTTTGGCTTATTTTCCATTAAAATATGATAAAATAAGCTATTCTGAGCTCATTTACACCTATTCCAGTCATACTTTTATTATAATTTTATATAGAAAATTCTTCCAAAAAATTCCTGAGGGGGTAGCGGTCGGCTCAGCGGGTACGTCAGAGCCTGAGGGGGGCCAAGCCCCCTCAGCCCCCTTTGCCCATGTCTGCTTGGAGTCATGGGACAGACGTAGATTTTTTGTATTATTTTCCGTACTGAACACGCAATATACACAAAAAATTTGGAGAAAATGACATTAGGTCGAAATTGGCTCTGGAAGTGTTGGACGAAAACATATTTTTTATTCTCTGGGTTAATTTTTTATTCTGTTGACGATTGTGACAATTGTTTTTGTGAAAAATTGCAATTTGGCCAGAAGCACGCCGATTTCTGTTTTGGTCAGCAAGAAGAGATGATCTGTTCCTGTACTTGGATTGGAAATCAGAACATAAAGTGTGATAAATAGTTGGTTTCTCAAACGGTTTTCTGTTTTAGCGCAAGTTTCCATTTCACACTGTCGATTCCTAACTAGAACAGCAATTTTTATAAAATTGCCGCATTACTGCATGTTTATTTGACAGAACAATGCTCAAAATTTCAAATATGCACTTCAAACAAGTACAAAGTACAATGTATTTACCTGCTAGAAGGCTAATAAAACATGAGCAACAAAAGAATATAACGAATCTAAGCACGGAGAAAGTATCATGTCTAGTATTTTAAAATTCTCCACCTGTTTTACACTGTTCAACTAAAGTCCATGTCAAAAAAGTGTGGACTGGCGGTTTTTTGCGAATAAGAATAACTCGTTATGGGTGCGTCGGAGCCAGTGTTGTTCCCAGTAAATTTACTGAGTAAAAGTTACTCGGTACTTAGCAATTTTGAATTACAGTAAGTACTTTTACTTACCGGTAAAAATTTTTCTTAATTTTACTTACTGAATACCGAGTTTCAATTTTGAATTACTCAATTAGAAAAAAGTTCGGTAAACTCGGTACTCGGTAATTTACTGAGTTGTTTACTATTAGGAACGAAGACTATTAGGAACTATTAGTATGTACAGTGGTATGTATGTATTAGTATGTACAGACGCGTATGTATGTATGTATTAGTATGTGTATGTATTAGTATGTACAGACGCGAAGACTATTAGGAACTATTAGTATGTACAGTGGGGTGCAAAAGTTTAAACGCACCTTGTCCTCTTCAACAAAAACTGACTTTTCGCTGATTTGTTGGAGGTAATCGGTAAGTGTTATACACCGTTACATAGCTTGAGATCTTACCAAAAAGGTGGTGCAGACTGCGCTGCAATGGGTTGCGTTATGGTGAAGTTATATCCGGTCTAATTCAATCTGTCAGCAAAAAGGGTTAGCAAAAGTTTAATCGCACTTTCAAAGTTCTACAAAATCTGACTAAACTTCTTTCAAACAACGATTGTAAGAATACCTAAATCATACATGTAACAGGGGGGTCTTGGGGGTCTGCCCCCCCACCCGACTTAGGCCAACCCCCCCCCCCGGATGGGGACCCCCCACCCCCGGAGACGATTTCACCGACCCCCCCTCCGATTTTTCTGGCAAGTAAATTTTCGAGCAAATTTTTGCAATTTTTTTACAATTTCACATACAAAAACTGCCAAAATCGGCTGCAAAACAGCACTTTTTAGCTGTATTTCAGCCCAAATTAGAGATTTTTGGCAATTTTTAGCCAAAAAAATGCGATTTTTTTCGATTTTTGAGCGTTTTTTAGTGCCCTACCCCCCTCCCAAAATTTTGGCTCAGACCCCCCCCAGCCGGCGCCAGACCCCCCCAACCCCCCTCCCCCCATCGGCGGATGACCTGTTACATGTATGACCTAAATACTAATTAACGAACAACAGGACAACTTTGATGCTTTGGAATAATTCAGTCGCACTGCAACGCAATTAATCGTAACACATCTCATCATAGTGAAATTGGTCTGGTCTGTGTACAAGGTCTACAATTTGAATGGTTTTGAACTCTCTCAAACTTCTTATGGATGTGTAAGAGACTGAGACTGCTAATCAGACTAAACAAACTCGGTTTATGATCACAGAACTACGAAAACAGAACATTTTATAATCAGATTAAGGTTAACAAATCATTACTGTTCCACATCGGTCACACTGAGGTTTAGTATTCTGGTCTTCTCAGCCTGGTCTTCTGGTCTTGTAATCGACTGCAACCAACAAACATGGGTTAACTCATATGGTTTTTACATGCATACATGTAGCTGGGTTTTCGGCTGGGGGGGTTTTTTCCAGATCCAAAATAGGGTTTCAGCACTATTTCCAAAGGGGGTTTCAGCGACCTTTTTTTGGTGTCCAAAAGTGGGTTTTAGCGACCTTTTTTTGGGCTCAAAACAGGGTTTTGAGGACTAAAAAGCCGGTAAAAATCCTGTCAGAAGTGCAAAAATTCCCTATAAAACCCTATTTATTGGTTTAAAATGTGCAGAAAATCCTATTTTTTATTAAAAACGTGCAAAAAACATGTTTTTGCTTTAAAACATGCAAAAAAGCTCTATTTTACTCGACAGAATAGAGCTAAAATGCGTATCTGGAACCCTATTTAGAGATTTTGAAACAAAAATTAGGGCACTGAAACCCTGTTTAGGGTTTTTGAGACCCAAATTAGGGCTCCGGAACCCTATTTAGGGCTTTTGAAACCCAAATTAGGGTTCCGGAACCCTACTTTGGGCCTCCAGAAACCCTGTTTAGTCTCTGTGAAACCCAAATTAGGGTTCCGGAACCCTATTTGGGCCTCCAGAAACCCTGTTTAGTCTCTGTGAAACCCAAATTAGGGTTCCGTAACCCTATTTAGGGTTTTTGAAACCCAAAGTAGGGTTCCGGAACCCTATTTAGGGTTTCAGAAACCCTAGGGTTTCAGAAACCCAAATTAGGGTTCCGGAACCCTATTTAGGGTTTCAGAAACCCAAAACAGGGTTTCGGAACCCTATTTAGGGCTTTTGAAACCCAAATTAGGGCTCCGGAACCCTATTTAGGCTTTCAGGTACCCAAAACAGGGTTTCGGAACACTATTTAGGGTTTCTGAAACCCTAAATAGGGTTCCGGAGGCATTACTTTGGGTTTCTGAAACCCTAAATAGGGTTCCGGAACCCTATTTTGGGCTTTTGAAATGCTAAATTACGGTATATAAGTCTTGAAACCCTGAATTTTAGCAGTTTGTAACCCAAAATAGGGTTTCAGAAAACCCCCCCCCCCAGAATTCGGCTGGGGGGGGGTTTGCCGAAAATCGGGCCTGGGGGGGCTAAACCCCCCCAAAACCCCCCTCCTACATGTATGTTTACATGTACTATTGTTTCTCTTATGCAAAAATACCAGAACATGCCATTTAGGCACCTTACTCTGTTAACAGCACTATAACCAGCATACTGAATTTCCAGTAATGATCCACAATAATCAACTGACGGCAACTGTGAGGGTAGTTTGACCAGGAGACATCATCCCTGCTTCCAAAACCTTGCGTTTTTAACTGAAATGCACTGTGTGATCCCATGAATATGGAATCCCATCATCTGTTCATTTTAAGATGACCTATGGCTGCTTCAGTGAATGCTTCTGCCATTGGTGTACACTGAATCTTGGCTTACTCATGTTTGACTATGATACTAAAGTTCCCAATTTTACTGTGTTCAGCTTCTCTGGCCTCTTAGGGCTTCTGCTGTCTTTGCTCATGCTATTTTTCTTAAAACCAGGCAGCTGAGTCAGATATGCACCTCATAAACCATAACAATGTGGCCATTACCACGCAGAATCATTATAATTTTCTGGTTTGAGCCCATAATTACCAACGTTTATGAGTTGTAACCTCAAAAAAGCTTGAAATTCATGCATGCCAGACTTTCTAACATACATCAGATGTTAGTAAGTTTGATCTGTCAAGGTGCTACTGGCAGTCTGGTACTAGAGATCGCGTTGATACAAGGCACCATAGCAGGTTCAATCTTCTGCATGCCAATTGGACAAAGAGCACAACAGGGCTAACTGAATTATGGCAAAGCATCAAACTTGTCTTGTGATTTATTATTTACTATTTAGGTGTTCCGATCCGATGTGCGGGGGGCTTTTACAGCCCTACGCTCAGACCTTGCGATCCATTGCGCAACCCCCGTGGTTTCATCATCTCGGACGTTTCCCTTCTATCACTGCCAGCCACTCTAGCCATGCTGTTGGGCGCCAGGTACTAAGAGAGTCCCTGGCGCGTTGACGTCATGGTGATGTCGGCTCCCAACGTCCGCTTGGTCCGCCCCTGGTGCGAGAGAAGCCCCCAGGCGTACATAGTTGGTTTCCGTGGACAACTCCTGACGTCATTGATCTTTCTCCAAGTTGGCATGCTGTAGGAGCGGCTTCGGTGCTATGGCAGATCCAGTTGGTTCCCATTTTATCTACTCGCTGTAACCAGCTTTCGGTGGCCTGGGTGGAGCTTTATGCCGACGACCAACTCATCTTTGCAGCAAGAAACTTGCCGCGCCGAGAGGATGAACCACTACAACCGCTAGGGATGCAGGGGCCGCCGTGACTCAGAGGCAGCAAGCTACCGGAGATTTCCACTTATTATCCCACCCCACTTAATATCCCACTGGGATATTACATGGACCCCTCTTCCGCTTTATATCCCATGGGATATTACTTGGCGGCAATCTTTATGTCAAATTTGTAATAATTTTCTTCACACATGCATACTGTATGTATGATAAAACATTGTTATGGTTAATATCCCATGCCGTTTCCAGTTAATATCCCATGGCTTTGTCCAGTTAATATCCCTGGGATATTAACTGGCGACAATGTTTTCACTCAGAAACGTGATTTTCCGTGTTATATCCCCTGGGATACTAAGCGGAAAACTCCGGTACCCACTGAGCCAACGACGCGGCTAATATATTTAGGTGTTCGTACAACTTTTATTTGAAAGATCTGAGTCGGATTTTGTGGGATTTTTAAAGTGCGTTTAAACTTTTGCTAACCCTTTTTCTGACAGTCGGGCTTAGACTGGCTATAACTTTACTATAAAGCAACGCATTGCAGTGCAGTCTGCGCCACCCTCTTCGCAACATGCAACGCACTATGCTATGCAACGGTGTATAACACTTGCCAATTACCTTCAACAAATAAGTGAAAAGTTACTTTTTCTTGTACCTGACTGGGTGCGTTTAAACTTTTGCACCCCACTGTATATCTACTAGCTACATTTTGATTGACATTTTTTGCATCGGTCTGAACTGTGAGGAAATGACGAAAATTAGAACAAATTTTCACATACCAATTTTCCAGACTTTTTATATAAAACTACATACAGTACTAGAGCCTCTGGTCACTATGTATTGTGTGCATATTTTAAGGCGTTTCAACCATGCTAATTAGTACCATAAATAATGTGAAATGGCGCAAAACAGGATTAAAATTTTTAGAAGCTAAAAGCTATATCAGGAAAGATTTTCAGATAAATTGTAACATATTTCTGAATGTCGAAGCTTTTACCGAGTTTACTGAATTGTTTACTGAGTACTACCGAGTTTTCTTTGAAAAACCCAGTACTTACTCGTACTTACCGAATTTCAAAAAATCTGGATATACTTACTGAATACTTACCGAGTTTTAGAAATTTGAGCTAGGCACAACACTGGTCGGAGCCCTTTTTGCGCCCTAGCCAAAGTTGTAGAGGGGCCGTGGTCGGTACTGTGGTGCAACCTAATCTGCGAAATGAGCGCGAAATGGTAATGCTAATTTGCGTCCTGTGGGCCAATTTTGCTGCATGAAAATCATATTTGCCATTAAAAGCAAAATGACTTGAACAGAAAAACAAGCATAAACAATTACCGGAGAGTGCTGCTTTGGGTACCCGGGTACACTAAGTGGCATTTAGCATTTTGGCTGACAAAAATCTGATCCAGTCAGTGTACCCGGGTACACTATTTGGCATTTAGCATTTTGGCTGACAAAAATCTGATCCAGTTAGTGTACCCGGGTACACTATTTGGCATTTAGCATTTTGGCTGACAAAAATCTGATCCAGTTAGTGTACCCGGGTAGACTATTTGGCATTTAGCATTTTGGCTGACAAAAATCTGATCCAGTTAGTGTACCCGGGTAGACTATTTGGCATTTAGCATTTTGGCTGACAAAAATCTGATCCAGTCAGTGTACCCGGGTAGACTATTTGGCATTTAGCATTTTGGCTGACAAAAATCTGATCCAGTTAGTGTACCCGGGTACACTATTTGGCATTTAGCATTTTGGCTGACAAAAATCTGATCCAGTTAGTGTACCCGGGTAGACTATTTGGCATTTAGCATTTTGGCTGACAAAAATCTGATCCAGTTAGTGTACCCGGGTAGACTATTTGGCATTTAGCATTTTGGCTGACAAAAATCTGATCCAGTTAGTGTACCCGGGTAGACTATTTGGCATTTAGCATTTTGGCTGACAAAAATCTGATCCAGTTAGTGTACCCGGGTAGACTATTTGGCATTTAGCATTTTGGCTGACAAAAATCTGATCCAGTCAGTGTACCCGGGTACACTATTTGGCATTTAGCATTTTGGCTGACAAAAATCTGATCCAGTTAGTGTACCCGGGTAGACTATTTGGCATTTAGCATTTTGGCTGACAAAAATCTGATCCAGTTAGTGTACCCGGGTAGACTATTTGGCATTTAGCATTTTGGCTGACAAAAATCTGATCCAGTTAGTGTACCCGGGTAGACTATTTGGCATTTAGCATTTTGGCTGACAAAAATCTGATCCAGTTAGTGTACCCGGGTACACTATTTGGCATTTAGCATTTTGGCTGACAAAAATCTGATCCAGTTAGTGTACCCGGGTAGACTATTTGGCATTTAGCATTTTGGCTGACAAAAATCTGATCCAGTTAGTGTACCCGGGTAGACTATTTGGCATTTAGCATTTTGGCTGACAAAAATCTGATCCAGTTAGTGTACCCGGGTAGACTATTTGGCATTTAGCATTTTGGCTGACAAAAATCTGATCCAGTTAGTGTACCCGGGTAGACTATTTGGCATTTAGCATTTTGGCTGACAAAAATCTGATCCAGTCAGTGTACCCGGGTACACTATTTGGCATTTAGCATTTTGGCTGACAAAAATCTGATCCAGTTAGTGTACCCGGGTAGACTATTTGGCATTTAGCATTTTGGCTGACAAAAATCTGATCCAGTTAGTGTACCCGGGTAGACTATTTGGCATTTAGCATTTTGGCTGACAAAAATCTGATCCAGTTAGTGTACCCGGGTAGACTATTTGGCATTTAGCATTTTGGCTGACAAAAATCTGATCCAGTTAGTGTACCCGGGTACACTATTTGGCATTTAGCATTTTGGCTGACAAAAATCTGATCCAGTTAGTGTACCCGGGTAGACTATTTGGCATTTAGCATTTTGGCTGACAAAAATCTGATCCAGTTAGTGTACCCGGGTAGACTATTTGGCATTTAGCATTTTGGCTGACAAAAAATCTGATCCAGTTAGTGTACCCGGGTAGACTATTTGGCATTTAGCATTTTGGCTGACAAAAATCTGATCCAGTTAGTGTACCCGGGTAGACTATTTGGCATTTAGCATTTTGGCTGACAAAAATCTGATCCAGTTAGTGTACCCGGGTAGACTATTTGGCATTTAGCATTTTGGCTGACAAAAATCTGATCCAGTTAGTGTACCCGGGTACACTATTTGGCATTTAGCATTTTGGCTGACAAAAATCTGATCCAGTTAGTGTACCCGGGTAGACTATTTGGCATTTAGCATTTTGGCTGACAAAAATCTGATCCAGTTAGTGTACCCGGGTACACTATTTGGCATTTAGCATTTTGGCTGACAAAAATCTGATCCAGTTAGTGTACCCGGGTAGACTATTTGGCATTTAGCATTTTGGCTGACAAAAATCTGATCCAGTTAGTGTACCCGGGTACACTATTTGGCATTTAGCATTTTGGCTGACAAAAATCTGATCCAGTTAGTGTACCCGGGTAGACTATTTGGCATTTAGCATTTTGGCTGACAAAAATCTGATCCAGTTAGTGTACCCGGGTACACTATTTGGCATTTAGCATTTTGGCTGACAAAAATCTGATCCAGTTAGTGTACCCGGGTAGACTATTTGGCATTTAGCATTTTTGGCTGACAAAAATCTGATCCAGTTAGTGTACCCGGGTAGACTATTTGGCATTTAGCATTTTGGCTGACAAAAATCTGATCCAGTTAGTGTACCCGGGTAGACTATTTGGCATTTAGCATTTTGGCTGACAAAAATCTGATCCAGTTAGTGTACCCGGGTAGACTATTTGGCATTTAGCATTTTGGCTGACAAAAATCTGATCCAGTTAGTGTACCCGGGTAGACTATTTGGCATTTAGCATTTTGGCTGACAAAAATCTGATCCAGTTAGTGTACCCGGGTAGACTATTTGGCATTTAGCATTTTGGCTGACAAAAATCTGATCCAGTTAGTGTACCCGGGTAGACTATTTGGCATTTAGCATTTTGGCTGACAAAAATCTGATCCAGTTAGTGTACCCGGGTAGACTATTTGGCATTTAGCATTTTGGCTGACAAAAATCTGATCCAGTTAGTGTACCCGGGTACACTATTTGGCATTTAGCATTTTGGCTGACAAAAATCTGATCCAGTTAGTGTACCCGGGTACACTATTTGGCATTTAGCATTTTGGCTGACAAAAATCTGATCCAGTCAGTGTACCCGGGTACACTATTTGGCATTTAGCATTTTGGCTGACAAAAATCTGATCCAGTTAGTGTACCCGGGTACACTATTTGGCATTTAGCATTTTGGCTGACAAAAATCTGATCCAGTCAGTGTACCCGGGTACACTATTTGGCATTTAGCATTTTGGCTGACAAAAATCTGATCCAGTTAGTGTACCCGGGTAGACTAATTGGCATTTAGCATTTTGGCTGACAAAAATCTGATCCAGTCAGTGTACCCGGGTACACTATTTGGCATTTAGCATTTTGGCTGACAAAAATCTGATCCAGTCAGTGTACCCGGGTAGACTATTTGGCATTTAGCATTTTGGCTGACAAAAATCTGATCCAGTTAGTGTACCCGGGTAGACTATTTGGCATTTAGCATTTTGGCTGACAAAAATCTGATCCAGTTAGTGTACCCGGGTACACTATTTGGCATTTAGCATTTTGGCTGACAAAAATCTGATCCAGTCAGTGTACCCGGGTACACTATTTGGCATTTAGCATTTTGGCTGACAAAAATCTGATCCAGTCAGTGTACCCGGGTAGACTATTTGGCATTTAGCATTTTGGCTGACAAAAATCTGATCCAGTTAGTGTACCCGGGTACACTATTTGGCATTTAGCATTTTGGCTGACAAAAATCTGATCCAGTCAGTGTACCCGGGTACACTATTTGGCATTTAGCATTTTGGCTGACAAAAATCTGATCCAGTTAGTGTACCCGTGTACACTATTTGGCATTTAGCATTTTGGCTGACAAAATCTGATCCAGTTAGTGTACCCGGGTACACTATTTGGCATTTAGCATTTTGGCTGACAAAAATCTGATCCAGTTAGTGTACCCGGGTACACTATTTGGCATTTAGCATTTTGGCTGACAAAAATCTGATCCAGTTAGTGTACCCGGGTACACTATTTGGCATTTAGCATTTTGGCTGACAAAAATCTGATCCAGTTAGTGTACCCGGGTAGACTATTTGGCATTTAGCATTTTGGCTGACAAAAATCTGATCCAGTTAGTGTACCCGGGCAGACTATTTGGCATTTAGCATTTTGGCTGACAAAAATCTGATCCAGTTAGTGTACCCGGGTACACTATTTGGCATTTAGCATTTTGGCTGACAAAAATCTGATCCAGTCAGTGTACCCGGGTACACTATTTGGCATTTAGCATTTTGGCTGACAAAAATCTGATCCAGTTAGTGTACCCGGGCAGACTATTTGGCAT